>CACRXK020007348.1:0-23051 GCA_902702795.2 Paramuricea clavata
CTCACAGGCAAAAAAGCATTAAAATACAAAGTTATTGTTACTATGATAATAACTTTTAGCCCCCCCCCATTAACATCTCATTGTCTCATTAACCCATTGAGTGGCAGCACTCTCCACTTGAGGAGTAAAATGGTCTAGCGTTAGACAGAGTAAAATACTAAAGTAGGGTGCATCAGGGCGTATTGCCACTTAAAGGGTTTAAAATACAATGTTTTTGTCATAGAGATTATAAATAACACTAGAGGAGGCATCGAGTTTAAAAATTGGGAACGTAGCTAATGGGGGGCAAATTCAAGTCCCGGATATAAAATCGTGCTCTCATTGGCTGATTTGAAACTCGTCACCAATGGGAACACGAATACACATCCGGGACTTGAATTTGCCCCCCAATAGTCGCGTTCCCTTTTTTTTACTGAATTAAGATTACAATGCCTCCTCTAGTGTTATTTATAATCTCTATGGTTTTTGTACAGTCGTACTGTATTTTATGTTTGTAAAAACCTTTGTACTTTTATACCTTTGGTGATGTTCCAGGACTCTGAAACAAAGTTCGACTTGATGTTGAATTCTTCAAACGTGAAATTTTGTGTCTCTTATTATTAGGTTTCCCTGGGGTATCACCTTTAGACGTATATACCCTCGTATATACTCGCTTTTAATATGGCAGTATCATTTCATTCGTCACTAACAATGACAACATCACTACAATCTGCATGATTCCATGTCCGAATTCTATAACAAAATGACAAAAATACAGTCAATACAGTAAACTAACATTCTGACCTTAATTGTAAAGGTAACATTACACTCAAAATATGTAACAACTACATGCGTATGTTTCAAAGATATAGAAAATAGTTTCCTTCGCGCCATATTAAGGACAACACCCGGTCTATTCCCGCCATCGGCATTAAAATATAGCAAAAATACCCCATTTTCAAACCGCGATTGCTTGTCGATTTGGAGGAGCGATCTAGCGTTTTAAAGAACCAACAGAAAGAGCAAGTCTTCCTGAATTTGATGACGTGTTTTTTTTTACTTTTCTCATTAAAAAAGGTAGTTCGCTCCTGCGTTATTTCAAAGCCATTTTTTTGGCGTGTCCATTGACCCGAAACAACCATAAATACAATGCGTAATTAGCATAACTAAAAAGCAATATCTATACCAAAAAAATATAAAACTGTTTAATTAGATGTCCAAACAAAACAATTATCATCACATACCTTCGAAAAAACGAGATCTTCAGAGCCAAAAATCGCAATATATTTCAACAACTTTTTCGTTAACGTTTGCCAAAAATCGTAATTGTGAATAATAATGAGACGCAATGCATTGTGGGAAGACCCTCACTCCTCCTCTGAGCATGAACGAAGCCCTTCGAAAGACAACTTTGTAGCGGCTGCTTTGTTGCGACTTTTTTCGCGAATAAAAGGCAGCGAAAAAAAGTCGCAAAAATAAAAGGCACAACTCATAAGCGAAAGTCGCAAAATAAAAGGTTTTAGCAAAAAAAGTCGCAGAAATAAAGGTATAAGCGAAAAAAGTCGCAAAATAAAAGGTATAAGCAAAAAAGGGCTATCTTTAAAGGGGGGAACGGGGAATCGGGGAACGAGGGAATGGGAGAATCGGGGAATATCATAATCCCCCTTTTAAAGGTCTTTGAAAGGGGGAATATGATATTCCCCCGTTCCCCGATTCCCCGTTCCCCCTTTTAAAGATAGCCCCAAAAAAGTCGCAAAAATAAAAGACTTATGCCAAATATTGCTCTTAAACTTTACCAAATAACTTATAAACACACGCAAATATTGAAGTTTACTCATAAAATGTAAATATATTAAAATAGACAAACAGCAAGCGAGAGTTGGCGAAAATTTCCGAACGGCAACCGAACTACGCCGAAAGGAGCAAAATGGCCGAAAAGTGGAAATTCTTTGAAAGGCTCGAATATAAAACATAAAAAAAATTATGCGGCAGCGAAAAGGGATCAATAGTTAACTCTTCATATAACTCTTAGTTTAGCTAACTCTTAGGTTTGAAAATCTTACCAATCTTGCATGGTTTTTTATAGTATAAGATAATATAATAAATAGTTCTTATTTCATTCTTAATCAATTTTTAAAAACAGTGAAAACTGTATTTGTAACACACTGTAATTTAGCTTAGTGGCTATTTAATGTGTAAATTTCTATTATATAATATTACATTACATGAGTGATATAAAGCATCTATTAATTAAGCAAAAGTAAGAAGATATAGGTATTTTAAATGTGAAGTTTGAGCATGTTTGACTAGAATATTAATTGAAAACCAAAATTAATTTGTCCTCACTAATCTTTAACATACCTGTCCAGAAACCCCTTTTTAATTTAAAATAGAAATTATGCTGAGAGCTTTTAGTCCTAGCTTTTTCGAAAAAAAATCCTAACCAATACCTATATAACAGTTTTAGAATCTACTGCCACAGATGATAGATATGAAACAGATGGTATTATCTATGCCAAATATGGTATTATCTATCATCTGTGCTACTGCTGCCGAGAGGTGCTGACGGAAGAGGTAGTCGACGATCTTTACGTAGCTTCCGTCTTCCCGACATACCCAGCGCGTTTTGACTAAAAATTACATAGTTTGTCTCCCCCGACTGGAGAGTGGTCGATACTTACTGCGATACAGGATTGCAATATTAAAGATTGCGTTTGGAATTTTACTGCAGTTCAGGTAGGTCTGTTTATGCATTTTTACTATTAGCACTTAGATTTCGCCCTTTGAGAATTCACAAAGGACGCATGAAACAAGACGAATCCGAACACAACTGACCATATGAGTTATAGTTGTCTTGTCTCGCGTGAACGTATAGTCCGAGGGCCTGTTTATATCGACTCGAGCGGACGGTGCCAGTCCATAGGTAGCGACAGTAATAAACAGCTGCGATGTGAGAGAGATACAACTACCTGAAAAATATAAACAGAACTTCAAAGTTTCGCGAAGCGAAGGGCCTTTGTAGTAGTAGTAGCTGCTAACGTCCTGACGCTCGAATCGTCGAAGTTCGGCTTATATTTTTCAGATAGTTGTATCTCTCTCACACTGCCAACTGTCTGTTTATAAATGGAGGAGACTTACTCATAAGCGGCGAGTCTTATAAATAACACAGAATCGAAATCGAAACAAAAGTACCACTCGAGTTGGAACCTTCCATGTAAATGGAGTTCGCACATGTCATCTCGCTCATCTCGGCCGCCATTTCGATTTTCACTGTCCGATAACTTTGATCCTATAACATTTTTAGTTATTTGGTCTTCATATCTTTTAAAATTTCATTTCATTGGCACTTTTATTAACTTTCAAAAACTGAAGAATCGCGCCTCGTTGTCGAATCACGAATCAAGGAAGTAAAATTCCAGAAAACGTTTCCTTCTATAAAATTATCAAACAACGAATGATATGTTTAAAAAGAAGGTATGTGGTCTTATCTACTTTGATTTAGAAAGAATAGTGTAAATTTTGAAGCTTAATTTTAACAATTTAGACTGTGTCTGTGCCGTGTTTATTCGGGAGTTTGGCAAATACAACAGCAACGGCAACGTGGTCATCAACAATAGCATTGATCCTCAAGAACAAAGGCGAATGTATTAAATTACATGGACATGGTTTTGACTTAGCATTGTGCAATGCCGTAATTGTTGAAACTGGTACGTGATTTGCATCATTTTCACGGTGCATGACCACGACAACAGTTAATTCGTTCGATGTTATTTGAGGTGTTTTATTTGAATTCGCAGACTATTTTTACTTAAGGGCTGTTTGAGAGAAACAGGAATACTTAAAGAGGCAAATTAAGTGTAGTATTAACGTATACGTAGGCTCAAATACAACAACATAGTTATAAGTAATTATATTTTTGCCGTTATCGTTGCCGTTCTATAGGTTGCTAAACTCCCTAATGTTCGTCACCGACGGAGACACTTTACTTTAGTCAGTTAGCTCCGAGTTATTTTTATATTTGTGTCTGTAGTACTACAAAATATAGTTTTGGATGCAAAATTCTATTGCTTTACCTAATTTTGAAGGCGATCGTGCTATTTTACACTGTTTCTGATTGGTAATTGGCATAAAATTCTAGCAAAATTTTCAACAACCATATGTATATTATATTTGTTGGTGATTGCCCAGTTGATATTTAATAAAACTTGATCGGTATATGTAGCCTTAATAGTCGTGCTTTATATTTTTCTCAAATTATTTGGTATCTATTTATTTATTTAGTTTAATATTAGTGATTTTTGCATGTAGGCTTATTTAGCCGTATGTACTTTAATATTTAAAATTCTGTTTTCCAATTTGAAAGACGAAACGACTGGAAAGAATATATTCATGAATATTCATATGTAATCTGGAAAGAATATATTCATGAATGCATCTTCTATACAAAATCCCAGGGCATTTTCTACTAATGTAAAGGCTTGTTTACACTTGCAATTTTTATTGCGATTTATACGGCGATTTTTTGAAATCTCCAATGCAACAACACTGCAATTTGCAGCCATTTTTCCATTTTACTGGCTTGTAAACTGAGTTAAATTTTCAATATTTCATTTAAGTTTACAAGCAATACAAAGATTTTGTTCTAATTAGGTTGTTTACAGCTGTTTTCTGACAAGTGATTGGCTGTATAGAAAAAAATTCCCGACTGTTCGTCGCCTGTTTTAGTTTATTCTATAAAAATACAGCGTATAAAAGCCAAGGGCAAAACTTATGAACTAACACTCGCACACAAACGAATAGAAACACTAGTTTTTGTTCTAAAGTTTCTAGTACAAAGACAAAGACCAAAGTAAACGTAACGCGGTAAATATTTATAGTACTGCAGTACTTTGTTGTTGTTCGTTTTTATCTCGGTTTTCATGTTGTTATTGCGCTATTTTCTCTCGATACCATATTGAGAAACAGATCAGTAATTTCCCTATATTCACATATATGTTATTGATATATTGATATATTTGCACGTAGTGCCGTAATGCCAAGCTGAATCTTTAAGAATGATATCACTTGCAATATTAAATGAGGATAAACAAAATTCCTTCGAAACTGTGGAGGCACTGCGAAGACTCAACATCACAGATGCGTAACTGTTGCCTTGCTCGTACCAATGTTGCCTCCACAGTTTCGAAGGAATTTTGTGTATCAGGCAACCAGCAAGCAAACCGCCATCTTGGCTGTATATTTCCAGTGCAGTGCTTCCATTTTCAAAGTCAAAATTTCTCATTTTTGTCATCAAAATTTCTCTAAATTCCTTAGATTGTATACGTTATTTCCTTGAAAGGGGGGGGGGGGGTGGAAGATTTCAAAAAAAAATTTCCTGCAACCCAAGGAGAAAGAAAAAAAAAATCATGCAGCACACAATCGAGAAAAAAAAATATCATGCAAAAGAGAGCGCTCAAAAAAAAATTTTCTACATGTAACTCTACTGATGCTCTTCACTTCGGTATTGTGTCCACAGGCTTGCAAGATTTTGCATTTTTGAGCAGGCACATTTGCTTAAAAGAACACGGGGTGAACAGTGGATAACATCACAGGGATTCTACCACCTTTGGAGCCTCTGACATACGATAGCCAGTGGTGTTCCCTGGCAAAATTGTTGCCCCCCCCTGAGAAAATCTGGGCTTAAGATAATTATCCATGGCTGAAAACGCAGGAAATAGCATTTCCGAGGTTCAAATTTTAAAATTTTCTCGGGGGAGCATGCCCCTGAACCCCCCAAGGTTACAGGTCATTCATATACTGTACCCTCCCCCATTTTCGAGTACTCTACTCTATCCCTGCATGCTTTGGGTTTTGGTGCAGTTATACATTCTTTGTAAGTAAACTTGCACGCTTTAGTGTGGGGAACATTAAGACATAACCATATAAAATAAAGCAAAGTGAAAATTCCTTGGCCCCTCTTGGGATTCAGTTCTCGGCCTCTGAAAACGTCTCCGATGATAGCTATATGAAAGCCTAAAGTTACTGTAAGCCATTATTATGAGAGGCAAAAAAAATATCCTGCGGCCAAATATATTGGGAAAAAAATATCTTGCGCTGCACTTTTACAGGAAAAAAATATCTGTCTTGTTCGCCTGGGCGGAAAAAAATTCTTGCACAGACTGAATCTTCCACCCCCCCCTCAAAAATCAAATGGTCCGCTCCTTAACTATATTTCCCTCCCTCCGTATGTATAAATTAATCGTCACATAAATTAGAATAGAATATGTGAATAGTTGCATAAATTAACGAGATTTTTTCGAATGTTTTGTGTGCGACACTTCGAATATTGTGTGTGACACTTCGAATATTGTGTGTGTGCATTGTGGAATTTGTGGAATGCTAGTTCGAAATTCTTGCAAATGTTTGATATTTTTTCACGTTTTTAACCGTTGTAGATTATTTGCTACATGCCCTTTCTATTTAATATTCATAAAATATGTCACCTCCCGGTTCTGAGGTTTTTCTATAAATTAAAGGCGGCGGCTCGAGGAGAAAGGCACATGCGAAAATACGAGGTAATTTTAATTGTATTTTTTGGGATTTAACTCATAATTAAAAACCACACAGAATTAAACATAGAAAAATTTCTATTGTGAGTGTTCAAACGTTTAGTGCGAGTGTTCAAATATTTAGTGCGTATTTTGGTTTATTGTTTAATATGCGTTCATAATTTTGTCCGCTTCGGACGCCCATATATTAGAAAATACAGCTTTTAAACATTGTTATTTCATGAATTCGTTTAAAATCAATTTTAAAATAGTAGGTTGCTTTTATCTCGTATTTAAGGTCTTTACAACCTCGTTCCCAGGGCTTTCATGTGAGGACGAGGGGAGAGACGAGAAATTCCTGGTCTGGGTCGGTCAATTTTGCATTCTCATTGGCTAACACCATATTGTCTAAAAATAACTGAACTTGACAGTTGACAATAACAATTCAACATTTGTATTTTTGCATCTACTGATTTTCAATCAGTAGCTGCATTGTCAGGACCAGAGGTAGGTATATGTCGGGAAAAGCACATTTGATGACAGATTTATGACGTATCGATGTAATGCATTGCGAGCATAGGGCGAAAGTCGGTTATCTACGGTTAGTTCCGCTGTTGTCCATAAATGGTTTTGTAAATAACACGAGTACTCAATAAAATGGTTGCAGTCAATAACACGAGCGGAGTGCAATACGAAGAAGGCCGTATAACTGCGCGAGACGATGACGACTTTGTATCATATCTTCGGTTCAGTGCACAAAAGTTTTAGTCATTATCAAGCGAGATGTATCAATAACACGAGTACAATAAAATGGTTTTTCAATATAAACAAGAGCACAATAATCAATATTACTACGTGAGCAGATGACGACTTTGTAAAAGTTCATGTCATCGGCGGGTACTCAATAAAATGGTTTTGTCAATAACACGAGCGGAGTGCAATACGAAGAATGCTGTATAACTGCGCGAGAGGATGACGACTTTGTATGTTCATATCTTCGGTTCAGTGCACAATAGCTTTAGTCATCAACATTGTAGCGATTGTTGCCTCAACCTCGTTCCCAGGCTCTTTCCTCTTGTGAAGCAAAGACCCTGGCTGGGGCTGGTCACGTGGCACGCGGAAATTTGATCGCCCAAGAGGGAGTACGCAAAGTATCAAATTACATGCTTCCACTTCCGCACTTTACACTTCGATTGCAAGGAGTGAGAGTGTTCTGTACAATCAACTTTGAGAATCATATGAAATTTAAATACTTGCTAAATTTGGTTCCTGTGTGCTTTTAAATTATAAAAAGCATGCTAAACATATTTTTATAGCAACAGACAAGTCAGGAAGTCAAGCAATAAAAACGTATGATCGTATGCTTTGAAATTGTTCTTAATGTTCTCTCGAGGCCTCTGGCGCACTTTCATTTCACACGTTTCTGTTTTGCCCCTGGTTCACTTCACATATTTATAACTTCTTATAATATGCCGTTAGCGTTATTTGGAAACGGTATATTTATCTTTGAATTGATTTACTTGTTAATTTCAACACAATACTGTGGTAGGTCGTAGCTCCTTTTGAGGTCTTTTCGCGCACACGCTTTATATGAATTAGATACAAGTCAAATGGACATTGAAACTATATTGAGTATTGATTGATTGATTCAAAAATTGTTTATAAACATCGCATATTTTTTTTAATAGGTTAAATTATTGTATAATTCATCGTTTGTATTAAACACTAGGTAGTAAGGAGTGTATAAGGTACAAAAATTGTTAGGGAATCTACAGACTACAGTATAGAATTTAGATAACTAATATGCTTTTCCTATTTTGTCTACACGCGAGTATAATAATGGCAAAATAGTGCACCGTATGTCCTATAATATATAATTCAATAGTCATTTACCCTCGTCTTTTATACCTTGCCCATTGGCATTGAATGCAAAAGAATAACAGCAGATATAATAGAAAAATACTTTCCTATATAAAACCTTATAACGGTATAAAGTACCTCTACACTTTGTCAGGGTCATATTATACATAATTCATAAGTCCCACATAGGTAGGTATGTAGGTAGGTAAAACTTTATTTAGCTACGCTAATCCCTACAGCGAAGGCTGATTTCCAAGGGGGGCGTAGATTTAAATAGTTAAAAAATACAATTAATGCAAATTATGGTCATACATTACATTACAGTTAACAACAATTACAATACATTTACAAATACAACGAGTATAATTATTTACATATTAAATTAATGTTAGTACTGTGCAATATTTTTAATAAACGTAATTAATTAATTAATTAATTAATTAATTAATTAATTGGCCAGGTGTCGTATACATGAATTAAACGAAGCAAGAGTGTGTTTGTTTCTTGCTTCATCAGAAAGGCTGTTCCACAATTTCGCTCCTCTATAACTAAGACTTTTTTAAAGATATTCAGTCTTAGGTTTGGGCAAAAAGAGTTTGGTGGAAGAGCCTCGCATATTATAGTAATAAGAGGAAGACGTCCTTTGAAAAATGTTGGTTAGTCGTTTTGGCGCCAGTTCGCGAGTTATTTTATACATAAGACTTGCTACGAAATGTGTTCTGCGTTCATATAAAGGTTTCCATTTCAGTTCGTCTAGAGCAAGTTCAGATTGACCGTGTTCGTTTTTACGGCCAGTAATAACTCTAGCTGCCCTATTTTGTAGTTTCTCGAGTCGATCAGAAAGAGTGGCACCAATGGTGTCTCAAACTTCGCAACAATAATCTGGGTGTGGAAGTATAAGTGCATTATAAGCACAAATTAATGTATTATGATCCACACAAGATTTTAGCTTTCTGATCATGTTTGACTTTCTTAAATTCTCCTTTATAATATGCTGCTTTTGTTTCTCGCAATGCATCAGTTACGCGATTTCTAGAGGTTTTGTATGCGCGCGTTCCAGTAATTTTCCGATTTATGTCTAATAGCAAGAGATTTAAGGCGATCGCATTCGCGGATTTGTTTTTTAATTGTACTAGTGAGCCAAGGAACATTTGGTTTACTTTTAACTCTCTTTTCCCTGATTGGGGCATGCCTATCAAGAACTTGTACGAAAAGTGTTTTCCATGTATCCCACATCATATCAACGCAGAGATTGTTATCTAATAATTCCCATTCCTGACCACGCAGGTCAGCTTGGAAACTCTCAGCATTAAAATATTTAAAATTTCGAATTTCAACTTTCTTGTGACTGTTTTGTTTGCGCTGGATATTTATTTTACGAACAACGAAGATCATGTAATGATCACTAATGGCAATTGGTATTACTTGTGATGTTATTAACTTAATTGGAGTGGGAGTAAGACAAACGTCTATTAGGGAGGATGAGGTCGTGGTCACACGGGTGGGTGTGTTTATCGTTTGCAATAATTGATATAATTCCATGATTGAATTCAAATTCTTTGTGGCATTGTTTGAGGTGTCAAGCATGTTAGCATTTAAGTCACCAAGTATGTAAAATTCCTTATTTTCATCATCTATTGTTTTTACTAATTGCTCAATTGTGGCAAAAGAGTCAACAGAAGCACTTGGAGGTCTGTAAATAGTACCGACAATAAATGGTGCAGTGGAAGGTTTGCGAATCTCAACACATATAGCTTCGAGATTATCTCTAGTCAGATCTTTTCATTCTAAATAGTTAAGGGATGTTTTCACATATAAACAGACGCCTCCCCCTGTTCTAGAACGATCGGCCCTAATAAGATCATAATTACTTATGTACATATCCTGGTTATTAATAGTATCATCCAATCTTGTCTCATTGATTAGTAGCGACGGGTATGTCTAACCAAACCTTTTCTAATGTTGATAAAAGCGATTCTAATACGCACAAACAAACTGATTTCAACTTACCTAAACACAGAGGCTTCAAAATTGCTTTTCTAAACATTGCAAGTTTACCCAAGCATATCGCTGAATTAAGATTAAACATGCAACATCAATATTTAGATATACTGGTCTTAAACGAAACTCGTCTTGATGAAACTATTAGTAATTCTGAAATATCAATTGATAAATATACTTTAGTTAGGAACGATCGAACACGACACGGAGGCGGTGTAGCTATGTATATCCGAAATTCAATTAATTTTAATCTCAGAAATGATCTTCATGATGAAGCCCTTGAGTTTCTGTGCGTTGAGATCAGTAAACCTAAAGTTAAACCATTTCTAATATCAACTTGGTACAGACCTCCTAATTCTTGCAAGGATCTCTTTGACAAACTTCAGGTAATTTTAGATAAAATCGAGTTCCTTGGTATTGAAAATAATATCATTGGTGATTTAAATTGTAACATGAGTGCATCTATTGCAGATAATAATACTAAACATTTACTCGAACTAAGTGAGTCATATCAATATACTCAACTTATTAAGGAGTCAACTAGAGTTACAAATAGCTCATCCACGTTAATCGATCTCTTTCTTATTAATGAACCGAACAACTTTACTTCTGCGGGCGTTATAGTTCTAGGTATCAGCGACCATAATTTAATTTATGCTATCAGAAAACACTCCAGTGTTAAATCTAAGCCTATAACTATCAAATCCCGCAGTTATAAAAATTTTGATGAAACTTCATTCAAGCATGACATTGATGCTATTCCTTGGCAGTACATAGTTTCCTTAGATGATCCTATAAATGCTTGGCAAATTTGGAAAAAAACTATTTCTTGATGTTGCTGACAAGCATGCTCCAGTCAAACAAAGAAGAATAAGGAAAAATTGTGCCCCATGGCTCTCTGTAGAAATCAAGAAATTAATATGGGAACGAGATCGATTGAAGCGTAAAGCAGTTTATACTAATGATGAAAATGATTGGGTCAATTTTAAAACAGCTAAAAATCTAGTTAACTATAAAATTAGAGATAGTAAAAAGCAATATTATAATTCTTTGTTTCAACTCAACGTAGGTCGAACTAATGAAACTTGGAATGGCATCAACAGTCTTCTTTCTAAATCTAAAAATTCAACTACTATACCCAAAATCTTGCAAGATGAAATCGAAATTACTGACCCAGTAACTATTAGCAATGTTTTTAATAAGCACTTCACTGAAATCGGACCTAAATTAGCAGCACAAATTCCAACAACTGGTGCGGCCTCTTCTAACATTCCGCAATGTAATTAAGTTTTTGAATTACATGAAGTTACTCCATCTCAAATAGATGGACTAATTTATAAATTATCGACTTCTAAGGCTAGCGGTCTTGATAACATTCCTGTTCGTTTATTAAAACTAATTAATTTCACTACTGTGGTTTCACTTACTCACATTATTAATCTAGTAATTCGTAAGGGAATTATTCCCGCTGACTAGAAGTGTGCCAGGGTATCAGCAATTTATAAACATGATTCAAAACTAGATTTGAATAATTATAGGCCTATTACAGTCCTTCCTGTAGTTTCAAAAATTTTTGAAAAAGTTGTCTTTGACCAAGCATATACCTTTTTAAACAAAAACAACCTTTTATCTGACATACAGTCAGGATTTAGACCTCTTCACTCAACGTTAACAGCTATGCTTGATGTCACTGATAAATGGTACACTAACATGGACAGTGGGTTAATAAATGCTGTCTTATTCATTGATTTAAAAAAGGCTTTTGATACCATTGATCATAACATTTTACTACAGAAGTTAGCTTGTTACGGTTTCAACAAAGAAGCGATTGATCTTTTTAGAAACTATCTTTCTGATCGTACTCAAATAACAGTTATTAACAACATACGATCTGATACTCGTAAAGTAACATGTGGAGTTCCTCAGGGGTCTATCTTAGGTCCACTACTGTTTTTAATATATATAAACGACCTACCTAATAGTGAATTGGTATCAGATGGGCGTTTATTCGCCGATGATACCAACTTGACTTTTGCGGACAGCAACCCTGACAAGTTGATTTCTGTTCTAAATGACGACCTTAAAACTCTCCAAAACTGGCTTAACCAGAATAAACTAAGCCTGAATGCGATTAAAACTAAATGTATGTTTATGGCATCCAGACAAAAATTAAGTACTATTCCTGAAGAACCTAATATTGCTATCGCCGGAAACAAAATTGAAAGAGTTAGATCTTATAAGTGTTTAGGTTTAAAACTGGACGAGAGTTTGACATGGGAGCATCATGTTTCTACTATAATCTCCAAAGTCTCCAAGGTGATTGGAGTTCTACGAAGACTAAAACCATTTCTCCCACAGTCAACTCTTGTCATGATCTATAACTCTTTAGCACAGCCTTACTTTGATTATTGTAGTATTGTCTGGGATAGCCTAGGTAAGGGTCTTGGACAAAGGTTACAGCGATTACAGAATAGGGCCGCAAGAATTATTACTGAATCTGATTATAACATCCGGTCATCAGATATTTTAACATCATTGAATTGGACCAACCTTGAAACCAGACGTACCCAACAGTTCAAAACTTTTATGTACAAAACTGTTAATAATATGGTTCCTAGTTATTTGTCTGGAAAATTTACTTCCACGTCAATGATACACGAACATAGTTTGCGTGGATCTAATCATAAACTTTTTGTACCAAGACCCTTAACGGAATCCTTGAAGAAAAGTTTTTCCTACAGAGGAGCTACCCTCTGGAATGACATACCCGTCGAACTCACTAGAGTTCAATCTCTCGTTGAGTTTAAATCTAAAATATCTTAATATTTCTTTTTATATTAGTTTCTTTGCACGTGTAGTTTGTTACCTTTGTAAATAGTTTAATACTTTTTTATTAGTAATTAGTCGACTAGTATAGGTACACGTCTCCATTGAAGAGCACATAACATAACCTGTGAAATGGACCTCGTGTTTTAAATAAAGATGTCAATCAATCAATCAAAAATCAATCTCATTGGCTATTTTAAGACAGAAAGTGAGAATCGTTGCTAGAAAATCATTCGTATCTTAGTCAGTTCGTTACGAAAACTTGTAAAATCGTGCTATCTTGTAAAATATGTTGGACTTTAAATGCCTAGGGTGAATTTGTTTGATATTGTCTGCTATTAAGGCTTTTATGGCGTGTGAACCCATGAAAATATGGTGAGATTCGTGGTGAGATTGATCTATTTTGACGTTTCTATATTGATCTCATTGTCACATATACGCGCTTAGTTATGATAACAAGATGGCTCAGTTGTCAATTTTCTTTAAATAGAGTTCCAATACTCTTCCAATGCATGGAATTCTATGAATTATGACTAAAATGTAGCACTACAAGCCTTTAAATCTAATTTTAAATATACGCGATATTTCAGCCGGATTTTAGCTATTTCCTAACACATGCATACGTAAACATTGTATAACACAATACACGAAAATTATCCGTGTGCAACGAAATTGCTAGAGGACCTAAAAGAGGTGAATAAATTATGAAAATATAACTGCGTACACAGCTTCATGATGTCTACAAGTTGAATTAAGTTAAATTTAAGAGTAATGGTATTACTTCAACAGACAATCTTTGACAATATAGATTGGGACAATCTAGTTTTCACATGCATTCGGTTGTAATATACCAGTTCCTGATACATATTTTCCACCGTCCCTCCCCCCACCCGTTTCAATGTTGGCGCCGCGTATCCAGACATCAGATTTTTGTTGGCCCAACATTGAACTGGGGGAACGGGGGCGCTATTCCTTTCAAATTATATGAAATTACAGCAGCTGTCCCATAGTTTCTGGCAAAGATTGTAGGTGTGTTTCTTTATTGGAAAAGAAAAATTCTGAACGAAGTTAGCAAACTTAGCAGACTTGTAAGATGACGGCAATGTTGGTGCCAAAGGCAAAGTGAATGAAAGATAATGAGATTATTTAAATAATTGCCCGTGTGACGAAAAAAATCATCTCTCCAATTAAAAACTAACTATCGACCTATATAGCTTTTACCGTGTTTGTCAAAAATGTGCGAAAGAGTCGCCTTTGTAAGACTTTACAATTTTTTATTAGAAATTGTTTTTTCTGATAAATTCAATCGGGATTCAGACAAGGGGGTTCAACAGTCAATCAACTGTTGTACTTTGTACACCAGATTAATTTTGCTTTTGAAGCTGGTAAAGAGGTTAGGACTGTTCTTCCAGATATTAGCAAGGCATTCGATAGAGTTTGGCACGCCGGATTACTTAAGCAACTGGAAGCACTGGCATTACGTAATCCTCTCTTGCAGTGGTTTAAAAGTTATCTTGAAAATAGATTGCAACGTGTAGTTATTGAAGGGCAGACGTCAGATTGGGAAAGGATCAGTTCCGGAGTACCAAAGGGTTCAGTTTTGGGATCACTTTTGTTTTAGTAATTTACATCAATGATATAACTGATGACCTCGAAACATGTCCCTTTATCTTTGCTGATGATGCTACGCTTCTTGATGCTGTTGACAATTCAATAAGTTCAGCTGAAATTGATAAAATTTTGAAATTTCGGGTCTCCCGATTGTCAGAACGCGTATTTGGCCATGCCCCCTGGCCATGACGGCTCTCAACGTCTTTAGTTGGTCGATTGTTAACTCTAATTCTGATTCGGAGCATAGAGTAGCCCTGAGAAATACCTGAATTTACGTGGAAATCCACTAAAAACCCACCTGAAATAGCTCTTGAGCAATTATCAGGGGGTGTTGCACCCTCCCCCGCCCGCATCCTCCTGTCGCTACGGCCCTGAAAATAAGGCAGATAGGGGGAACTAGAGCCTTATAATGTGCAATATTCTTATAAAAATTAATACAAGATAAAGCATAAAATTCTTCCCATTAATTCCTTACAAATCAATTCTTTTTCAAATACTAAAAGTTGTCCGACTTACGTAAAAATAGGTATGTTAAGTGCATATGTGTTCATAAGCGTACGAGACAGGGGGAGGGAGCAATTTCCATCTCAGAAATTCAGAAACCTATGGTAATTGTCTGACCGAGTCAGTATAGACTTGCCTTAAATCACTATTTCCTGGATCTACTCAAATATATTACTGAGTAACAAAATGTTGGACGGACCAATTGACTGATGGTTAGATTATGACTGATTGGGACAAACAGCAGTAATATTACGTGATACAAAGCAGTTAATCAACAGCAAAAGAGGTGTAAATAATCACACTATTGAAAAATTGTTTGAAAGCTCATTGTACGAAACGATTTTTTGTTATGCTTTTGAAATAATGCTTTTGAAAATTGAAATTTTTCTTATCCCACTCCTGTCAAACAGCCATATTTTTGAGACCAGTAAGGAGGTCCACTCATAACACAATGAGACGGGCATGCGATCATTGATGAAGTTTAAACTTCGCTAACTCTTTCATTTCCCCGGGTGTTACTAATAATCATAACCCTGACCAATCACAGTTTAACGTTATTTGTGCAAATATTGTAACTTATTGTAATAAAATCACTTGACCTTTTGTCTTGTGAACTTCCACAGTAAATTTTAATGTGTGTTTTCGAACAACAGGTTATGGGTCCATAAGTGGATTGTTGTATTAACCGCGATAAAAATAAACATGAACTGTGGAAGGTTAAGTTGTTACCACCAATACCACAGATGAGACAGCAAAATGAAACGAGATATTTGTGCGAGGTGATACAGAATGCAGATGCTTTCGCGGAGTTGGTTCAGTGCCTAGACGACAGATGTTTGCTTCTTGTAATACGAAAAGCAAAAGGAAAAGGACTTGTGAGACGAAGGCGTATCAAGCGAACTAGGGAAACAGATAATTCGAGAAGCAAAAAGATGATATAATAATAAAAAAGAACAGTAGTTGAGAACAATGAAATGCAGTCATTTATCTTCACAGCTAGAGACAGTAAGATTAAACGGTTCGGTGAGAATATCTAACAATTATGTGAATGAGGTTGAGCATAATTATGCGAAGAATTATCAAGCCCGAAGTTTGTGAGACTATGGCAGTAAGTGTGGTAAAAAAGAGGACGTTTTATCAGGAATATTAGGTCAACCCAAGTCCAACTCGTACTCAGTCTACGTAGAGTAAAGATCCTGGGCACGAGGGTGAACCAAGGAAGTTTTAAGCCAGTGTATTTTCAGAGTGTGAATTCTTCAAATATGTTATTACGTTTATTCATCATATTTTCGTACAGTTTATATACATAAAATTAAGTAGCAGGCAACAAAGTAAACATGTACATCGTATTATCACTGCCCGTATTCGTACAACCACTAACAGATCCTGATGCTGAGATAGCCAGATACTTTGTCGGATACGACTTAGAGCGAATTGCGATAAATGAAGTTGTAATCTTTTGTAGGTCAATGAACACGGCTTCTTTCGTTTCACTTACCTGGAAAGATAATTAAATTTGAGAATATTACTTACAGTATCATTATTAAGATTTTTGAGATGAAAGATTTCGCACAATTGCTTCAACTACAATCGTGGAGAAAACCATCACACACACTTTATCAAAACATTTCTCTACCGCATTTTTCCTGTTATACCGACCTAATTTACTCGTCCCCACCGTCTCTTTGCCCAGTCCCAACAATGTTGGATGTATTACAATTGCTTTAACTAAACTGTTTTCTGGGAATGCAAGCCTCATTAAATTGTGGGTGCAAGGTAGAGTTTTTTCATAATATGCGTTGGACTCTGAGGGCACACAGGATGTAATGGTGTTCAAAAATACTGCACAGTTCGAAAATGTCCTCTAAACTACACACTTCGCAAAAATTGTGAAAACTGTATGCAAGTATTGGTAGTTTAGGGTCTGCTAATCTTTACCACTAATTAAAATTATTTTCAAAAGTAAATTTTCGAGTGCAAGAGAGTTTAAGAACGACTTTTTAAAATGGCTTGCTCACAAAAATGGCAGTCTTAAAACGTAAGTTGAATACATAGAAGGTAAATTTGGGATATGTTTATGAACTATCACACCAACAGTTTGATGCACGCTATAAAGCCTGTTCTCGCGCGAAGTGACTCAGTTTTTATTGTTAAAATTGAAAAGAATTTATCAAGAATCTAAAACTTAGATTTTTGCAATATTAGCGTTTCACGCACAATATATTAAACGTCGAGGTGTCGTCGAACAACCCACAGTCGCCCCAGAGCTAGATCTCTAATTGTTATGCTACATCTCCCTTTCTTTAACAATGTTAACAAAACCCTAACAAAACTAATCAATATAAGCTAGAACAAGTCAAATTTTAACTTTCTAAAATTTTATATATTGATCGCATCTGTATCCAGTTCATTACTTCTCTAGCATTTCGCCTTTCTCTTCCTGCGACGGTAAATTTTAAAATGTAAAGTAGTATGTGTATGTATATGGCAACGTTTTTTTAGTGTTTGGATGTATATTTAATTATCTATACGATTTGGTTTTATTGTTAGTAGTTTATCCATCGCTTATTTATCTCGAATATTTTTGCTGAATGTAAACGGATGGATAAAATATGAAAGGATTCGATAATAACTTCTGACACCACATAATAAATTGTTTATTCAAGCAGTCGACATATTGGACAACGCACAGTCTCCCCGGATCTCTAATTACTATGCTACAGAACGCACGATTGATTTTATGCTTAATTGATTTTAAGCATGCTTGATTTCTTTACAAAAGTTTAAAAAGTATGCGTAAAAGGCTACTATGACAAAAACTCAAAGTCTTATAGGGATAGGGCGTTGTTAGGCTAGCCGGCAAACTTCAAAGGAGGCGGCAAACTATGTTGAGCACAAAGGAAAAAAATGTCACGTGTCGAGATAGGGGGACGCCTGTGTTGACATTTGAATAGGAAATTATATTGAAAGTGTTGGGTTAATACTGATAATAAAAGCTTTTTTGTATCTTTTGGAGCATTTATAATAACGATGGATAGTGATATCGAAAGAGGAGTGATTTCTTCATCGATGCAGACATTTGAAAACAGTAATAATAAAAGCAAAGAAAGTTTTCAACGATTGGAAATGACGGTATCGTGTTTGGAAGATGAACGAGAGAGCGAATACGTAGATTTATAGACGAAGATTTTTATATCATCGAGGCCCCTGTTACTATTAGCGGAAGAAAAACAGTTGTATTAAATACTGATTTTTCTGTTGTCCAATCGACAGTGAGAAGTGTTTTCCGTGCTACAGTATGTGTGCGACAAATTTGCGGCCTTAGTGCCAAATTACAAGGCATATAGCTAGTAATTCAAAACACTTTACAACACATGGTCATGGGGAATCTATTGTACGAAGTATCTATTTATATATAAAGGTGCATTTACTTCTTTAGTTGATTGACATTGTAGAAGCTATACGTTGTGAAAAGTACATTTCGATCGTTGGAAACAATGTGGGATGCGATATAAAAAAGTCGGGTGAATTCAACCGTGCCAAAGATTATATTATCGAGTATGAAAACGATGCAAAACGTGGTAAAGCCTTTGCCTTACTGTAAAACAGTAGTGAAAAGAAAGTGATATTATATATTTTATAAAATTTGTAACTATACAATTCATTTATCTTCATTTATCATTATGCCATACATTATAATATAATGGTTTTTTGAGGATACTAATTTGAAAATTCAATAACAGATATCAGTTTGACTATTCCGAATGTTACTTATAATAGTCCACTACACATGAACCAGAAATCACTATCAATGACAAGTAGTGGCACATAGGCACATGATTTGGGCTGATACATTTGTAATATTAGTTCAATTTACTTCATTTGTTTGTTTCGCATCAATACGTTCGACCCTCTTTCATAATAGCGGCCTTAGCAATTCTACTCGAGCTGTTCTCCATCCGCCGTCCTAAAAACACTGGGTATTTTGTCGTTCATTGTGTCTATCGCAACTCTCACGACCAAACGCAGAGCAGTTTTTCCCGGACAAACTCCAAAAGTATCGTTTTTAAGTATATATGAAAATCCTCGAACACTTGAGAATGGAATATGATACAGAAAATATACACTTAGCATAGCGTGGTTATATCTCAAAACCAATAAAAAATACCTTTAAAACTAGTGAATACGATCAGATCATTCCGAACTTCGAAGTATAAATCAAATCCGTTATCATATCAGGCGTAGAGTCGAAAATACGTAAATTTATACATCACAAAAGCCAACAATATATTTTCTATTACACTCCTGCGAAGCGTCCCACTATCTCGTTACGTGAATAAAATGAGAACAATAACATATTTGTCACAGGCATTAAAATACGGAATTTTTACAAGGACACACTTTGCCTTCAGAGGCGTATTATTGGTATAAATGCGCTGACTCACGAGAACGAGTGGCGAAGCCACAAGTTTAGCGTCGAAGACGAGAGCTTTTAAGGGGGTCTCTGAAATGGCATTTCCAGTGTTCTGAGAACAGATTTGGAAAATATTTGGCCATTTTGCGTGGATTACATTAATATATTTTCTGTTTAATATATTTTCAAGTACACACTTTTCAATTTACAAGGGCACATTCGCCTTTTACAAGGACACAATGTGTGTACAAGGACACGCTATTTTAATGCCTGATTTGTCACGTGGTTCAGCTAGCCTAACCATCCTCCTTCTATTAACCGTGGTTATATCGTGTTGGTAAATTATTATTATTATTATTATTATTATTAAAATTAATGGTTTCTCCCAAAAGGGTTTTTCAGAACCCATTTACAAAATTATTTTATAAAACTACAATTTTAAAATATTTACAGTTTCTACAAATTAGGAATAAAAATGACTGATATCTAAGTTTTTAATAGTCTAAAATAGGAAGTAGTCTATAGTCTAAGTAGACAGTAAGTGTTCTTTAAGTTGACTTTTAAATGTCTTAAGTGATGTACATTTCTTTAGCTCAGTGTCTAAGTTATTCCAAATTTAAGCTCCTCTAAAAGCAAATGACCGTTGCCCTGCCGCTGTTTTAAACAATGGTATCTGTATTGAGTTGCAGTTCCGCGTAGACCGATTAGGAATACAAGATCGTTTCTCAAACATGTCACAAAGATATTTCGGCGCTAAGTTGTTCATGCATTTAAAAGTCATTACGGCATCACGGAAATAGAGTAATTTGTCAACTGTGAGCCACTCAAGATTTTGGAGTAATGGGCTTACATGATCGTATTTCTTGGATCCTGTGATTATTTTACATGCAAAGTTTTGAATAGATTGAAGTTTCTTTATATTAGTGCATGTTGTATTTGACCACACAGTGGAACAGTAGAGCAGTTTACTGATCACTAATGAAGTGATTATCATTGTAAGTGTTCCCTTGTCAAAATTATTTTTAACTCTGTTTATCTGGCACAGTTTATAAAGGCAGGACGACACTAGATTCGATATGTGCTTATCGTAACTTAGGTGACTGTCCATTAGAAGTCCTAGATCTTTGGCAAAATCAACAGGTTCTAGAATTTTCCCCATAAAAGAGATCGAAATATTGACATCAAGTTCGTTCATCAGCTGCCTGGTTCCAATGATCATGAATTTTGTTTTATCTGGATTCACCAAAAGATTGTTTTCACAGCACCAAGACGCAATTTTATGTAGGTCTCAGTTCCAGATTTTTAATTCCAGTGTCAGCTTCCGTTAAAGGAAACGATAACAAAGTTTTCGTATCATCAACGTATGATTCAAGATCACCATTGTAAGATGCACAGGGTAGGTCGTTAAGGTATATACAAAAGAGCAATGGCGATAAAATGGCCCCTTGAGGTACACCATAAGTTATCGGTAATGGATCTGATAACGTAGAGTTAATACGGGGTGATTGGAAACGGTCTGTTAAGTAGCTTCTGAACCAGTTTACTGTTGATTTGGATGCTCCGACATTTGATAGTTTATGAAGTAGTCTCTGATGGTTTATACTGTCAAATGCTTTTGAGAGATCAAGCAACACTAGAGCTGAGAGTTTCTTTTTATCCATGGCCTTTAAGATGGTGTCAGTGATAAAAACATTTAATGTCTCTGTCGAGTGAAGTTTTTTATTTCCACTTTGGTGGGAGGATAGTCGGTTGTTGCTTGTTAGGTACCAGCTAAATTGCTCAAGAGCTAATCTTTCACAGATTTTAGATGCGACTACAAGAAGGGAAACTGGTCGATTATTTGAGGGTACCTCGTGGTCACCTTCTTTATGAATAGGAATAAGTTCTGCCTTTTTCCATGCCAGAGGAAAAGTAGAAGTACGAAGGGAACAATTTATAATTTCCGTTAAAGGACCCAAAATGACCGGAAGACAGTCCTTTATGATCCGTGGGTTAATCTTATCCGGACCAGATGATTTATTGAGAGGTAACGATAAAACTACTCGACGTACTTCGTGGCAAGTTACGGCTCTAAACTTAAATTGGTCGATTTCAGTTATAACGACTGATTCGATTGATTCTCGTAGATTGATGTTGTTAGTATCTGCTAGATGAGAAGACGCCCTTGCTGCATTTTCACCAACCGATGAAAAAAACTGATTGAAATCATTTGCAAGAGATTTATGGTCTCCTTTATAAATTTGTCTTTCTTTTCCTTTTGATGGTATAAGACGGTTTACTATTTTCCATAGAGACCCCGGATTATCTTTATGTTGCCGTACTTCATTAGAGTTATACTCATTCTCCGCCTTCTTAAGATCTCTCTTCACATTTTTCCGGTAGCTCTTATAATTGACCCAGTCTATAATATCCCGCGTACGTAGAAATCGTTGATGTAATCGATCTCTCTCTTTCATAAGGTTTCTGAGGTCTTGGGTAATAAATGGGCATGGTCGGTTACGGATCTTAATTGTTTTAATTGGAGCATGAACGTCTAGTGTAGACTGGATCGCATGGTTAAAAATGTTTAGTTTAGCATTTACATCGTCGCCGTCAAAAATAGATAGGAGACAATCTGATTTGTCCGCAAGATCAGCTGCAAAATAATTCGGTACATAATTTTTAAAGCTACGTGCTGTAATGTATTGCGAAGGTTGCTTAGGAGACTTAATCTTAAGTTCAGCGTACACAAGTAGATGGTCACTGATTGATGTAAGCAATACTCCACTTCGGTACACAATTGACTTCGACGACACTAGGATAACATCTAGCAATGATTGAGTTGCATCAGTGATCCTCGTTGGCGATTTAATAAGTTGAGTGAGGTTCATTTCATTTAAAATCTATCCATAATTTTATATTCTACACAATTATCCTTTAATCCATCACAATTTAGATCACCTAGGATCACGATTGGTTTGTTTAATAGAAGAGCTTCCATGTAATTTGGTTTTAATGTATGTTCAAAGCAGTGCAGAGGACAGTCAGGTGGTCGGTAGGCTACACAAATTATGAGCGACTTAGATTTCTGGCACTGGACATTTATCCATAGTTGATGGAAATTTTCTTCGGAAATGAAAGTTAAGGATTTTAAAACAGATGATTTAAGTTCTTTGCGAACGTACGTGCATACACCACCGCCGCGTTTATTAAGACGATCCAATCTGAAAAGATTATATCCGTCTATCCTTACTTCGGCAGACGAAACACTAGTGTTAAGCCATGTTTCAGATATTGTTAAAATGTCAAAATTTTCTCTACGCGCCAAATCTCTGAGTTGGGTAAGATGT
>CACRXK020007349.1:0-23049 GCA_902702795.2 Paramuricea clavata
TTGGCAAGTATGGCAAGATTGAATAATCTTGGCAAGATATTGGTAATATCTTGGCAAGATCTTGCCAAGATTAGTGTCTTGCCAAGACCTTGCCATGATCTTCCAAGATCATGCAAGATCTTACAAGATCTTGCCAAAATCTTCAACCTGGGAAGAACGAAACGATGAGGAAAAGAGCAAAATCGACGAACTCTCCTTCACTCTGGGACCGATGTCGCGAGTTACGTCGTAACATCAAAAACGTAATAAGAACTAAGAAGCGTGAATATATTTCCACGTTGGCGAGCTTTGAAAGATTTGAGATTTCTGGAGATTATTTAAAGCCAGGGGCGTGGCGACTGGGGGGGCTTTGGGGGGGTGCGACGCCCCCCCCCCCCAATAATTCTAAACTTTGAAAAGTTGGTCAAATTTGTTTCTTGGTCAAAGGAATTATTTAAATATTAAAGGAAACATTATATTTTTAGTCAAAATATATTGAGGAAATACTAATGCCAGATGATAGCTGTAATATAATTTCAAATCTTTACAAAAATCGATAACTCCGATTACAATTACGTATATACTGCAATGAAGTACAGCAATTTTCAGACCACTGACCATTGGAGCTGAAGGCTCAAATTTTTCGATAATTCTATGGTTCGTTACATGAATTATTGATTCAGTGCATTGATTTTGTAATATGCATACGGGTAAGTTCCATAATTTTCAATATTTATTGAGATGCTATCGGAAGCATGATGTCTCAAGCAAGATTAGACCAACTTATGTTACTCAATTGCGAGAGAGACATTGTTGACAGTATTGACATTCAAAGAGTAGTTGATAGTTGGGCGACAGTCAGAAATCGACGAATTCGCATTGCGTAGATAGCGGATATTACATTTACACAGTTGGGAGAACATATGGATTTTATGTTCGATTGGTAAGAACAATATCAATTGTTCTTGCCACGAGAAGTTAAAATCCATATCTTTGAGTTACCGTGTAATGTTCTATTTATTATATGGACATTTTGAATGTAGATTGTAGTTGACAACAGAGAAACAACAAGTACTTACAAGCAAATAATGTTTTCTTTTGGTTCCCAAAAGTAATAAATGTCGTCTTCGCTCAAGTCCACAAACTCGTCGCCCATTTTGAAAAAAAAACAACAAAAAAGGCGGCCCATTTTGAAAAAAAAAACAACAAAAAGGCGGGAATTTATCGATATACCGTGACATACGTAAAATACGCCACTCGGGTATCGGATGTAGTGACATATGGATTCTCGACGAGTGTTTTATATAGTTGCCAATAAAATACCCTTGTCCATATAAAAGCAGAGGTACATACTCGAAATCTGTAAACTGCGTATACTGTGGACTGCATATCTAACAAGCAGCCACGATCACTTTGTATACGATATATAAAAAGTATTAAAGAATTACAGCTCAAATGAATATACTGAGTATATTTCTTGATACTTACACAGTTAAACTTTCATCGTTAGATGTACAATACAGTTGTTCGTCAATATCCTACCGATTACGGCCTGTCGTTTAACCCCCAATAAGGAAGTAAAACTGTACAACTCAAAGACGAAAAAGTTGGTCATTTTCATTGAAACAGTTGGTCATTATAGATAAAAAGTAGGAAGCGATCCTACTTTTTCGCCGCGAATTTTTTCGCCGACCAATCACGTTGCCGGATTTCGGTTTTCGCTTCGCGTCGCGCGAATAAATTCGCGTAGTGGAGAACGGGCTTAAAGCAAAGACCTCCGGCTCTTCTTTACCAGACACTTTGATCCACAATAACGAACAATTCACCACCGCGGAAGGGAAAGCCGCTGCTTAATTTAACAATTTTTTGCATCCGCTTTTCGTCCCGTTAAGCCAATTTCTCCCAGTGTTCCTTCCACCAGTTATAGTTCGGATAATCTTGAGTCTATTTCCGTTTCGACAGATAAAAAAATTTCTTTCCACGGATAAAGCCACCGGTCCCGACGTGATATCTGGCAAATTGTTAAAAGAATGTTCAAACGAGATTACTCCGTCTATGACAGCGCTATTCAATAAGTCTCTTATTCAATAAGTTCCTCAGGAATGGAAGGAAGCTAATGTTCTCCCTATTCCTAAGAAAGGCAATATACACGAAATCAGCAATTACCGACCGATTTCCCTGCCGTCCCTAGTATCTAAACTCCTTGAACAAGTTGTAAATATCCACGTTTCTGAGTTTGTTCAATCATCGCTGAATAATTTGCAACATGGTTTCGGTTTCCGCAAAAGGGGCTCTTGTATAACTCAACTTCTTGGTGTTTTCCATGACGTTGGCAAAGCCTTGGATTCCAGAAAGGAATCGGACATGATTTATTTAGACTTCTCAAAAGCCATTCAGTGTCACATCGCATGCAATCTTCTTTTGAAACTTGAACAGCATGGTGTCTCAGGCTTATTGTTGAGTTGGTTCTCGGACTATCTGAATGAAAGGCGTCAACGAGTGGTGGTCGAAGGAGTCGCATCATCATTCCTCACTGCGACATCGGGGGTTTCACAAGGCAGTGTACTTGGTCCACTTCTATTTTTGACCTATGCAAACGATCTTCCAAATGCGGCTAACCATAGCATAGTCTCAATGTTTGCTGATGACAGCAAATGCTACCGAGAAATTTCTCAGCCACGAGACAGAGATTTCCTCCAGTTGGACTTAAATCTCCTCCATCAATGGTCGTCTACGTAGGATTTAAAATTTAACAGCAACAAATGTGTCGCTCTTCAATTTTCATGAAAGAAATCCTCAGTGCCACCACAAGAATACCTCCTTAACCAACAACCGATAAAGTTTTCCGCTACTCAGAATGGTTTGGGCATTCTTGTTAGCAACCAATTTGAAATGGTCCCCACACATTATCAATATCGTCGCTAAATCCATAGAATGCTTGGGCTTCTTCCACCTTGCTGACGTTAAAGCTCACCGCCTACTACAGTATATTTGTTACTCGTTTGTTCTCACTTATGGTTTGGTTGTGAGGATCGTCTGCTGATCTGCTTCGTCTTCAGGGTATTCAATGTCCAGCTGCTTAGTTTATTCTTCAGGACTATGAATCATCCTACGTTGATCGCTTGAAAAAACGTAATCTAATCCCTCTTTCATACTGGCATGAAATTAAAGATATCATCTTCAACAAACGCAAATCCGGGAAGTACGAACTTGACATTATTCAGTTTATTACCCAGCCTCTCCATCATTCCACCCGTTCCAGTTCTGGTAACCTTTTTCATCCAAATCTCTGTAAAACGTCTCTCTTCAGAAACTTGTACTTTAACTGAATTGTATTTTTATGGAATAACTTGCCTGCAGATATCAAATCATCCTCTTCAGTTTCTAGACGGGCTATAAATGCTTGCTCAAATTTGTCCAGACAGATAATGCGGCCCTATAGTGTAACTCAGAGATCCCAAGGATAGTGCAAAGTTGATATGACAAATGATAAAGATTTATTTTGATTTGCATAATCTATGAAATAGCTGCATGGCAGACTGTTAAAGCTCACTACATTAAAATAAGTAAGAACATGTACCATCATGAATATAAATATAGATTTTTGTAATCTATAAACAGCCATAAACGATTAGTTGTCCGAACGTCGTGAAGCTCTAGAAAACGTAATAAAAATTAATTTGCAAGCTCCCCCCGGGATGTTTAAGCTATAGATCGATCCATTGATCGGTCACTGGATTGAATTTTTCTCATAGCGATAGTGCAAAGCAACTTTGCAATAAAAACGGCCAATATATGCATGCACCCATAACAAGTGTTAATTATGGACAGGTGATAATTCAATTTCAATTTTCAGTCCAATTCAATTTTAGATTTAATAGCATGCACCAACAACAATTTAGTAGAAAATGTATAAAATTACAAAAGTTACAAAGTTTCATTAGTAGAATAATAATATACATGAATATATATATAAGACCGAATCCAGTGCACCAATCCATTAAACACTTGGTTTTCTAAAATTACTTTTCAATCATCAAGCGAATATATAAGAAACTTCATTGTCACTAGAAACAATCTGGAAAGGTTGGAAAAGAAATGGAATAGAAAAAGGTTCAACTTTCGAAGGAAAAGTCTGTTTTTCAAAAATCAAGTGTTGAATTTCACTTCAAACACTTATTAAAGATTAATAATTAATAAGCTTATTGGCATATCATGTCAACCATAATATGTCACGTGAAAAGGCTTTATACCTGATAAAACTCATCTTCATTAGTATATTCTTTATATAAAAGTCCATCCTAATTATTATTTTTCATATAAAGAATACCAATGAGACGGCATCTATTGTAGTCGTGTTTGTAGCTATTCAAAACACTTATAGTCGTGTTTTATCATATCTAAAATGCTCGTGCTGTGCACTCGCATTTTAAATGTGATAAAATACTCCTACGCGTCTTTTAAATAGTAGAGAGGTTAAGATACCCCGGTTTCGGTGTACGGGTACGAGTAGTGTCATCTTGTATTACTGATGTCTGTAATTCAATCATACTTTTTCTGGGTTTTTTGCAATAGACAATGATATAATGCGAAAAATGTGCACCTTAATTACGAGTAAAGGTACAGACATCGACGAAAATATTGCTAACCAAAATCATGCTACCCGTACACGTACACCGAAACCGGGGTATCTTAACCTCTCTATAGTACTGTCTTATTACTTTTCACTTTATCCTTTTATTTTCCAGTTTGCCACTAAATGTCTGAAGTGGTAATTACCACCTGACTACAAAAACAGAAAATGCTTATATACGTTTTATGCATTCGACCAAACGTCTCTGCATGCAGTTCCATCTAAGCTATATAATATATATATAACGTTATTATAGATAGCTATTGTTCGCTAAAATTGGTGCATTGCTACCTAACACAGTCTGTTATTTTATGAAAAAATAATTTCCTCCAATCTAACGTTCTCTCCCGGTTGTGCTTCAACTTCGTCTTGTGAGAGTGGTTCGTCTACCAGTTTTGCACTTGGTTCCGAGAACAGATCTTTCTCTCCATGGAAAAGCTTTTGCCAGAAGAACGAAAGCAAGCGTGCGTGAAATGCCATTCTGAAACCAATCACTATAACCATACCTCCCCAGTATTTCCCAGATTCGTCTGGAAACCTGTTTTGGATAAGAGGTGCGACGTCATGAGCCACATCAAGCATGATGGCGGTCAGTTTGCATGTTATTTCCACCAAGTAAATAGAAAGAGCAAGCCAGTAGATGATAAAATTGGAGTTGTTGTTGAGGCATCTCTTACACCATACGAGAGAGTAATGTGGCAAATCTATCTTTTGCCAACGTACACGAGGTAGATAGTTTAAACAACAGACAAGCAGAACAGTCACGGGAGGCCATAGAAAGACAAGGATTGATATGAACAAGCTGGTTGTTTCAGATCGCATGCCAAAGATCCGAACAATGTAATAAACTGAGGAAACGACGAGTAGGAAAATCAAGGAAAAAAACGATCCTTTTTTGTAGATCTTTTTCGCTTTCTTGCGTTGGTAGTTTAACTTCTTGTGATTCATGCGAATGATAAGGATAAGGAGCAAGGAAGAAATGATAGACATGAAGAGCCAAGCAGAAACCCAGCGTCTGGGATTCGAGATAAAGAAATTTTGACTGCAATTGATCACTGAAGCTTGCTCAAACACGATGCATTTTGTGTCGAATATGGAGAAAAAGATAACTGAAATGAGCCAAGGGATAGAGAGCAAGACGAACAACACCTAAAATAAATCATTATAATCTATATAAATGTTATAATAAACTAAGAATACCTGTCTAAGAATACCTGTCTAAGAATATATGCATGTCTAAGAATATCTATATATGTCTAAGAATATATATATGTCTAAGAATATCTAAGAATATATGTCTAAGAATATATATATGTCTAAGAATGATATGTCTAAGAATATAGGCTATATAAGGCCTGACATGCACCTCAGTACCTGAGAAGTACCTAACCAAGGCCTGTTATATGATGTGTATGCATGTACACTATAGATATCCCAAGTCTCGAACTCTGCATGCATGCAAATTGGACCTTTCTATATAAAAGTAAAAATCGAAAATTCCGCAGAGAATTGATATCATGCAGAGACGTGAATTTTAACCATGTTGTTATGGAAATTGGTCTTGGGATAATAGACTATATGCAGACCATCCTTGGTCAGTCTTAAGTTAGTGCTTTACACCACAGGGATAACGTCTTGTACACACTGAATATAATCACATTTATTTATATTTTTATGTAAAATTGAACTACTGTAAATGGTTCTTGAACACAACAACTTCGAGCGAAAATTACGTCACTCGTTTTCAGTTCTAGAATTTGGTAAGACATATATATATAGATCGGTCCTATAAAGGCAATCCTAGTCAAAACCATCAGCGTGAGCGACACTCTTTTAAGACATTCCTCTGTGACCTTTTTACTATTCAACTTGCAGCTGCAAGTTGAATACATACAATAACCTATCAATTATCCGCCCCCCTCCCGAACAATGTTGGATGTATATTATTATAGAATTAGCTATTGAGACATTAATGTACTACATGCTCTTCTCTGCAGTAAAGCTATGCCGCTCAAACAAGAATGAGAGTTTGCAGTCAATCAAGAATTGTTACTGCATGCAAGGGACATTTCAAGATCTTGGGGGCTTCGATGGCGCAGTCGTCAGAGCAAGTGTCTTTCGCCTCTGAGATCGGCAGTTCGTTTCTCGCTACGGATTGTGAAAAGAGTATGTCAACGCTCTGCCGATTTAAGTCGTGGGTTTGCCTGGGCGCTCTGGTCCCCCCCCCCCCCAAGGAAAGTTGACAGGGTGGGTTAGGATAAACATAGTTAGGAAAATGTAATGTTACAATTGTTGTAAAGATAAATAGTCTGGGCATAAGTAACGTAATACTTATAGTTATAAACTTATAATTATAATTATATGTAATCATGTAGTCACTGCATGAAAAGCCCCGATGGGGAGTGAGCTAAATAATAACAAAATAAAGGTTTGATCATGCAGTGTTTCAACTATGTTTTAACTTAAATAAAATCCATGGTATTGGGAGAGCATTAAGAACAGCTAACCAAGATCACATTACTGGTAACTCTCATGCGCTCTCATCCTCGTCTCATCCGGGCTTGACAAAATGACGTGAGACTATAACACCTTTTCGATCTAATTTATACAACAAACTTTGGTTAAATTAAAAGCATTTGGTTAAAAGTGATCAAGCCGGCATGTATAGATCCAACACAAGAAATTTGTTTAGCTAGCATACCACATGAGCACATGATTTGCTGCATGTGGAACACGATTTGTGTTTTATACCGTTATAGTGTAGTGTTTTATACCGTTATATTTAATTTTACTTTCATTTTGTTAGCACTGCGCAACCGCCAGCACTTTCAAGTTTAATATTCCTGTTTCTATTTAATTTCTTCACACAAATTAATAGACTGTCAATGAAATGAAATGTTCATTGTTATGACAAATAAAAATATTGGAGAGTTAATTGCAATTTGCAATTACCTTCAAAATGATGTCGATGAAATCTGAATAAACAAGACTTCGTAATTTCGTGACGATATCATTTTGACAATTGTTTTCTTCATTCTCTTGTACTTGGTTCAAAGCCTGTCCCTCGACCTCGTGATTGGCAACGTTCACTTCCACTATAGACATGGCTTATAGGAAGGCGACTTTTATTTTCTTGCCTCTGATTAATTTTTACCACCAAACCCAGAAGTCGAACTCTGTTTCGTGTAGCGGTCAAACGTATTTTGACTCAAATCATATTATAAGCGGGAAAGCCCCGGCATGCGTTATGCATAATTTTGTTTTCATCGGCATTGTCATAAAAAATGTGTTTACTAATACATTTTTGGGGAATCGAAGTTAACTAGAGTCTGTTATCTTAGATCTATTGAAGTTTGAACTATTTCAACAATAATCAATATTCTACAAATAAACGCGGAGAAATAATCATAGCATTTACTCATATACACAATTACACCCCGCTGAAAATATAGACATATATACTATGACAAATATTCTTGCTGACTGCAGTGGTTTCGTATATCTTTTACTTTGTCTACAGTTCCTATAATAGTGCATTACTAATTCGTTTATGATGCTCCACTATGCATGGCACCTATATCAGTATATGTTTATGCTGCATTGACTTTGGTCACTGGTCTTTTCACTTTGAGCTCACTGTTTTGTTTCTCTTGTTGCCAAGCCAAGGGCAAGGGGTCATATATCCTTATAGATATAAAGGGATCATAATTTGAGTCCCTTTATGAACATTAAAACGAACAATCGAGTGAATATATGCATGAAAATGGCTAAAACTACTGTAAGAAACCCACTATGCACTTTTTCAGTTTACAATACATGCATATTACGACTTACGTATGCATGGTTTAAGTTGCGCTAACTTGTATTTCTGTTTATTGATAACGGGCGGCATTTTTTTGTCATTTTCTTACTGTTAAATATATCAAACATCTCTGTAATGTGTAGCTATTGAAATTTGTAACATATATCTCTCCATCTTTAGTTCATCGAAATTAATATTTAAACCCTATATTAAGTTCTATATGACTATGGGCAACATTTACCACCCAGAATGAATATACATTCCATCAATTCTTGCTGCACAGTCAAATTACAGTGACGTATAAGTTTGGGCTAAGCCCCCTCTAGAACGGACAATGTAACGACAATAGTACATCTCCCAAAAGTGTAACAATGTACATAAACATTGAAATGGAAAATATACATAAGAAAACTTGAAAATTATTGCGGATTGTAACATGCAGCAATACTTTTTATCAAGGGAAATATCGTGTTCGGTCCGCCATCGTGATATGACGTCACTACTGAAATAGACAGAAATTTTATTCTGCCAACCACAATTCATTAAAGCCTGAAACTCGATTTTTTCGATTTACTATAAACCTCCTCAGCTTGGTATGTAAGCCGGTTAATGTGGGTTAAGCTATGGTCTTGTTTCTCCCGTCTCGTGCCGTTAATAATAATAATAATAATAATAATAATAATAATGGAAACTTTATTAAATGTTTTTCTTTACATACATACACAATCGTAAATCTCTCTCATAAAGGTAACTTAGGGTTGGCTATTTGAATCACAATTATACTAAACTAAAATAACAGAACAAAGTGCATGCAATATATATATATATATATATACAATGAGATAAGTCAAATTGTTAGTAAATCCGGATTTTCCCATTCCTTATTTCGGCAGCAAAAAAATATAATATGTAGTTCTAATAGCAATAGTCATCATTTTCCTAACGCAGTACATTTGGTGCTTTTTGTCAAGACCAATACTTTTTTTTTATAATAATAATGGAAACTTTATTTATTTCATAATATACCATATAACTATATTTACATTGATAAACCTCGCTCATAAAGGTATAGTTTATCGATGACTACTTGAAAACATTTGGATTATATAAATTTACAAAAATAGGAAATTTAATATTGTTCAAAATTTTAGAAACTCTGGGCTAGTCCAGTCTTTGTTTCGCTGACAGAATACATAATATGATGTGCGAATACAAATAGCAATGATTTTCTTTTTAATGTATTTAATTTGTTGTTCATCGAACTTCAGTTCCTTGAGCATATCCGTTAAGGTGTTCGTCGATTGACCAAAAACGCCTAGCGAGCTTATGGATACATTAACAAATTTTACCTTATCATAATTACTTTCCTGATCTGAAATAAGCGACAGGTATTTTTTTATGTTTTCGATCTGAGTTAGAGTTAAGATTTGTTTCAAAGCCAACAGTCAGTTCCAAAACATATAAAACTTTATTTTCAATTGCCAAGAGAAGGTCTGAACGTAACTGATCACCAGTGATAACTGACGGTGTAATAAAGCCAGGCAAATCTACGTAGAGTTTGGATCGCTCGGCACTCATATAAGGCTGGATGCAATGAAGTTCAGGACTGAATTATGCCGCCACGTAAATCGCCCTTCATCTAGATATGTTTTACAACCAGAGATGACGTGCAGGAGTGACTCAGGAGAAGAGCAAAAGGAACAATCGGCAGACGATGACAGACCCCATTTGACCAGGTTTTTCCGAGTTGGGAGGGAGTTGTTGATATAACGGACAGTGAAATTAAATATATTCTTAGGAAGTCTGGATTGAACGGATGACCATAAGGAATTGAATGATGACGTGGAGTTTTTGATGATACTTGAGAAGAAAGAACCTTGTGAGATAAGGTGGTTTTGTAGTCTCTGTTCATTTTCATTTTCAAAGGCTTTCAAGACATCCTTCGTATTTTTATATATATCATACTGAATATTCTTGAATGTTTTTATTCTTTTATTCTGAATATTCTTATAATAATAATAATAATAATAATAATAATAATAATAATAATAATAATAATAATAATAATAATAATAATAATAATGGAAACTTTATTTTGACATTTTATGTATATACAATTATAAATCTCACTAATTAAGGTAATTTATAATTGACTACTTGAACTATTAATTATTGATAAAAATAAACTATATTACAGGTATAAAACTAAGAGAAAGCTCATTCTTAAATGTTCATCAAGTCCAGATCGGTCCAATCCTTGTTTCTGCAACAAAATATATAGTACGTTGTTCTGATGGCGATGGACATTATTTTCTTTACACAAAAGTTCTGATGTTTTTTATCAAGACCAACTTCGTTCAACATTTTCATAAACGTGCTACATTCTTTTGAGAAAACACCTAAGGCACTAATAGACAAATTAATAAATTTGACTGTTTCGAAATGGTTTTTCTGCTCCGTAATTAGATCCTTGTATCTTTCCCTTTTGCGAGCAACGTTATTTTGGAGATTGGATTCATATCCGACAGAGAGTTCAAGTATGTACAAACAATCATTTGAAATCGAAAGAAGCAGATCTGGGCGATAAGTGTCACCGGTTATTATTGAGGGGCTCTTGTATCCAGGAAGATCAACAAATAGTGTGGAGTTGTGGTCAGGTTGGAGTATTTTTGCGATAAAATTGAGAATGGAGTCATTTCTCCAAGTAAATCGTGGAAGGTACCTGTATGACATGCAGGCATCCCGCGACTACGTGCAGAAGCTAGTTTTCAGGGTTGAGGCAGAGGGAACAATCCGAGTTTGACATTATTCCCCATTTTGTAAGGTTTTTGCGTGTGGCAAGAGTGTTGTTGATCGGTAACGAATGGTGAAGTTATAGATGCTTTTTTGGCAAGCTGGATTGAGATTTGGACCATAGGTTGTTTAGTGTAGACAACGAGAACTTGGTGATGTTAGAGAAAAAGGAGCCTTGGAGAAGCAGATGATTTTGAAGCTTGTTCTCTTGTGCAGATTTGAAACTTTTAAGAACTTCCTTTGTTGAGGTGTAGACGTCGTACTGTATGTTAGTATTGTCGCAAGTTGATTTCCATAAATTTCTTATACAATCATTTGGAGAGGTTTTTAAGGCTTTACGAGAGACTGTTTGGCACTGAGTGAACTTGACGGATGGAGGGTATATATTTAGTCCAAATTTATTACTTGTGATGAAGACATTACTTAAAGTTCCGGATACGGGTATTTCAAGCCATTTCCGTACGAATTTTCTGACTACTGAGTCCATGTTTTCAGAAACCCACGTTTTTGATAAATTAGCGACAGTAAAATGCCAGGAGAATTTCGATAGGAGATAACGACTATAGAGTAAAATTTTGTTCTTTGGGTGTAGCGGTTTGAGGTCAATTTCTGACATGGTATCTTCAACGAGGGTGATTAGTTCTTGTTTGTAATCTTTGTTGGACATATTGAAATCAAAATATTTCCCTAAGTATCGGAAAGACTCTCCTATTTTAGTGGCAGATATTAATTTATTGTCAATGAGAAGTCTTGGTAGGTACTGGATTGATTTTGTCAGACTTTTCTTAATGCCAAATGTACTACATTTGTCGACTCGAGTAATCACGTTTGACCATTGACACCAGATTGAGAAGCGATTTAAAAGGTGCTGGTTTTCGCTCTCTTGACCGCTTATAACGGCTGCATCGTCAGCAAACTGGAACCAATGGATTGGATTTAAAAATTTGGTCATGAAACCAAATTGGCGGTATTTATCAGCTTTAATGTGTTGAATAAAGGTGTTGAAACACGTATTGAAAAGTAAAGGACTAAGACAGTCTCCTTGAAGTACACCTCGGCCAACAGTTATGAATGGGGTAGAGAATTCGGCAGTTATAATTGTGGTGTTGAAGTCAGTATACAAGCTCTTGATAATTTCGTTAATCTGTTCGGGAATGTGATGATAATCGAGGACAGATTGAATGAGATGATGATGATGCACTTCACCAAAGGCGTTTTTAAGGACAAGAAGAGTGATGACAATAGAGCGTTGTTTTATTCTCGGTTGGTTGAAAATAATAATAATAATAATAATAATAATAATGAAAACTTTATTAATAGAACATTTATAGATACGTACAATTTATTGTAAATCTCACTTCTTGAGGTAACCTACAATTGACTGCTTGAATCACTTATACATGGTTATAATTTTAAATACAAAAATTGTTAATTATTTATAGAAATAGTTATTTTAAATATTCATTAGTTCGGGATTTGTCCATTCTTTATTTCTACAGCAAAATATGTAGTATACGTTGATCGGATGGCAATACTGTAGATATCATTTTTCCGATACAATATTGTTGGTGTTGATTATCCAGTCCTAACTCATTTAGCATTTCTACGAATGTATGGCATTCTTTGTCAAACACCCTTAGCGAACTGACAGAAAGATTTATGAATTTAACAGATGTAAAGGTTTGATCCAGTTCTCTAATTAGGTTCTTATATTTAGCTTTCTTGCGGTTAACATTGTTTGTGAGGTACTGGCTGCATGTTATAAGTATAAAATTGATGTAAGAACAATGGATAAAATACGTTAATTACAAGATGCATTTTTGTTTTTTCGCCTTTAGTGGTTTCAGTGATCGACAACAATTAACAGATAGAATGGAGGATGTTTTGATATCAATTCAAAGAAATGGTGTTGCACTCAAAGGTAAGACAAAGTGCATGATAAAGAAATATATATAATACTATACAAGAAAATCACTCACTTCTGATTGGCCGAGCAGTGCAATTTTATCCTAATATACATACAGTGTGGCAAGCGCCAAAACAAAAGACACTTTGATTTAAGTTTTGAATTCTTGTAAAATCTTGTTGTTTCATTCTGAAATAATTGAGTAAAATTTAAGTAGCTTTATGCATGCATTCTGCATATTTTTTATGTATACTATTAAGTAATAGTAGTGGTTTCTCGTTCAATTTGGAAAAACAAACACTCGTGAGTTTTTCAAAGACTTGCAATTTTGATCGTCTTTGAAAAACTCACTCGTTTTCCAAATTACACTCGAAATCATACTATTACCTATAGAAATACATCAATGATTGTATAGCCGTGTTCACAAGTCTGTATACGCCTGGCGCCCCGCTGGCCTTTGCCATGCAGGTTGTTATTTCACTGATTTACTGACAAATGTAATCTGCAAATCAGCGTTAGCCAAGTTGCCTATACTAGGTTTTGTTTTTCTTATTTTATACATACCTATGCTGCAGCAGCAAAAGTCAAGTTTCTCACTCATGCACTGATCGATTATTACTCGCTGGGGCACCTGTGCCCCAGACGAGTATAGGTTTCGGCATGCATTTGTCACGGATCACGGATAGTGGATCTCCAATCGTCGATAGCCACAAAATAGAATATTAATGAGCTGCTTGATCCTTTTCAAAATGGCGGGGCCTTTCGTGGAGTGGGCAAAATGTTTCAAACAATTTCGGGCCCCATTTCGTGAAAATTTTGAACAAATTGTACCTGTTTTCTATGGATTTTGCATTGTATCTAACTCTGGACATTCTTGCTAGTTTATTTAATGCGTTTTTCTTGGTGCACGACTCTGAAAATCCGAAATTTGGATCGTTGAATTCCCGTGCACGATCATAATATACTTACAGGGCCGCCCAGAGGTTGGCGGGGGCCCGGGGCAAATTTTTTTTAGGGGCCCCTATGTAAAAAAATTTTTCCGGAAAAATTTTTTTTCCGGATAACAACCTCCCCCCCCCCCCCTCTGGGCGGCCATGTATACTTAATCTGAATATAAACGAGCCAAAGACAATTTCAAGGTAAAAGATTATAACGTAAACTGCACAACGTAGTTTTAGTTAATAACGACTTTATGAGAAGCATATTGGTGTCATATCAATAGAAAATTTATCGAACAACAGTCCGTGAAAACTGTAGTGTACTCAGTGCGAAATATGATATTGTGTTTGTAATGCCTATTAATGGCGCAATAAGGATAAAAATACCACCATTCGATTCAGCGTAAGAAATTGTACTTACAGATGTCAAATGTATTACTAAACACCAGTATTACTAAACACCATAGCCTTTGAAAATCAAGCGAAATTGTATTGTTAGATATTCAGACAGTACATCATATTTTAAAAAATACAGCAGTTCAAAATGTAAACAAACCGTTTGTTTACATTACGAACTTGACTTCCACTTTAATATACGCACGTAAAACTTTAAATCTGTTTAAATGTTACTTATAAAATAACCAAATAAATAAAGCAACAGAATTTACTGCTCCGCAAGTTTTAGTATGAATTGTTAAAGCCTGGTTCTCATATGCCTGCGGTATGCCTGCGACTGTATCATTATGCCTCTACTTGCCGCCGAAATACCGGCAAAGTTGAACTCAAGTCAACTTTCCCGGCCTACCGCCGATGGAACAAATGTTCACATAATTTACGTTTTAAAGCTAGCACCGGTATCGTCGCCGGTACGTCGCAGGCATACTGTATATGTGAACCAGGCTTAACTTATTTGTAAAATATTTAAAAATAGAAGGATTCAAAGTTTTACGTGCGTGTACGTGCGTACGAAAAACGCAACAGTGGAAATCAGCCTTTAGATCTTAACAGTATTAAATGTGCGTCAGTTGTATAGCCCCAGCGAGTTAACGCTCCATAGAGCGTCTTGTTTAGTTGTAATAAGGCTATATACACTGCATGGATGTTGCTTTTTTCAGGAAACCTACACACTCCAATTGAAACTCCAAGTTTTAAGTCGCTTAATGTTCAACTCAGGTGAATAATTCGTATTTTTATACAGTTGAACAGTTATGATGCATGCACTCTTTGCATCCTGTATATTTATTCAATGTAAAGTGAAAACGAGCCCTGCATGCCATTCAGAAAAAGCTTCGACGAACAAAATCTATAGTTCTATAGAAACAAAATGCGACAAGTATGCTCACGCACAGGTATTGTCAGGTTGGAAAATTATATAATCTAGCAGAATAGATCTGTCTGAATGGTTAATGGCATGGAATAGAATGGTCGATGGAATAGAATAGAATGGAATAGAATAAATTAAATAGACTGGACTGGACTAGCCGAATGGTATGGTATATGGTATGGTATGGTATGGTATGGTCAGATGGGATGGTATGGTATGGTATGGTTTAGTGTGGTATGGTGTGGTATGGTATATGGAGACTATTAGATCCTTAGGTATTAGAACTACATGCATGAACATGCAATGTATATAGGTCGGTAATTTTAGGTTAAGATGAACGCATATTTACTGTAGCATTTCGCATACAAAATATATGTAATAGACAATTCCCATTATAGACTAATTTTAAAACTAGGCGGCAAGGAGATGCAAATAAATCACCACAGCTAGAAAGAGCATACTAAAATTAGTAAAATACAAAATTTGGTAGCGAAATGTTGTAAAATGTGGAAAATATATAGCCTTGCAAAGTTTGCAAATTTTGTATACTTTTGTATTGCGTGCGACCATTTTCGGCCTAAATGTGGTAGGAATGTGGTAGGAATTTCCGCAAGCAATACAAAAGTATACAAAATTTGCGAACTTTGCAAGGCTATATTTTCCTCATTTTACAACATTTCGCAACCAAACTTTGTAATTTTACTAATTGTAGTATGCTCTTTCTAGCTGTGGTAATTTATTTGAGTTTCCTTGCCTAATTTTAAAATTAGTCTATAATGAGAATTGTCTATTAATTGCTTCATTTTACAGAGTAAAACTTGATCTTTACGCCAATGTTGTTAAATGCAAGTCGTTTGAAAACATCAAAACGAGGTAGGACAATCTTTATTAATAAACTGTGCCCAATAAAATGTTTTGTTGTTATTGTTCACTCGGTAATCTTTCTGCTAGCGCGCGGGTCTGGAAATTATGAAATACTCACTCGAGAACATTTTCAACTTTAAAACAGGATCTGAGATAGACTTAACCAGGTTTTGCTGAAACTGCATTTTACTTTCAGACATCAGAATGTTGATCTCGTGATGATCAGAGAGAATACAGAAGGAGAATACAGTCATTTGGAACACGAGGTAACACAGAATGTTATTAAGTAATCGTATTAATAGTTGAAATAAAAATCTGACCTATTTCATACTTTTGTTGCAACTATATAAATTTTAGTATAGCTTTAGTTTAGCCAATACCACTGCCAAAATAATCAGAATAAGGCTTCCAAAACCCCCTTTGCCCTCATCCCTGATAATTGTAATGTTATGTCTGGCCATCGTATAGTATCAAGACAATAATAATGCCATGCACCAAATAAGGATATGCTTTTTTATTTGCTGGATTACGGATTTTGCCAGTATTAAAGGTGCATGCATGCATGAGGGCGAGAAAAAGAAGGAATTGTGCAATATTCGGTCATGTTTCCAATTCCACGTGTTTCACGCACACATCACGTGGCATACCCATGAGTGACAATTACGTGTTGAACGTTTAGCTTGCAACCCAGTCTGACTTGATTCCTGCATGCTTTTCATCATTTAATTTATATTTTTTTCGTTTTGCATGTGAATGGTTTCGAACGAATACATACAATTTTAGACCTAACTTGGAGCAGTTGTGAAAAATGCAACTTTATAGGCCGTCCAGCAGGAATCGAACATGCGTCCCTGCGAGCTACTAAACTACAGAGTTCATCAACCACAAGTTCTTGTATATATATATTAAGGTGATGCCAGTGTCAGCCTGTCAGGTACTATATATCTACTAAATATCATGATGTAGGCATCTCTTTTCAAGATTGTGGACATCTTCGAAATGGAAAATTTGCACGTTTCATTTCCGATACCTTCACGTGTTTTTTATTACTATTCTAGAACGTTCCTGGTGTTGTTGAGAGTCTTAAGATAATGACTGAAGAAAAATGCTCCAAAATTGCAAAGTTTGCGTTCGAGTATGCTAGAAATAATGGAAGAAAAAAGGTCACCTCTATTCATAAAGCTAACATAATGTAAGATATTGAATGTATAATTTCGCCATAATTTTTACAACCCATGCAGTGAACAATATAAGTACTAGCACTACAACGGTATATTTTGTTATTTAATCTTATATAGGAAACTTGGCGATGGTCTTTTCCTACGGTGTTGTGATGAAGTATCACGTGATTATCCTGATATTGAATACAACTCTATGATCATCGACAACTGTTGCATGCAGGTGACGCCTGTTGCATGCATAATTAGCTAGTAATTTAATAGTTGTAGAATGAGTCCCTTGAAGTGCTTATGTATGGTAAAGAAATTCAAAATGACTTCTCTTCACCATAATAGTATAATACCAAGGTATAATTCAACTTTAGCATGTTCGTGTGTGTTAGATATTGAGTTTAGCGATAACATTTTTACACAGCAACAAAATCCAGGCTTTTATTAGCTGTCCAATGATACTTTTTTTGAAATGGTATAAAGGAAAATGACCAAATACGAGTCGAATAAATTGCCGGTCGAAATCGCATTTTTCCAATTATTGAAAATAAATCTCATTTGGATAAAAAATTCATGAATTTTGATTTAAAAACCCCGAACATATGGATAAAATTAAGAAATTGTTGACGAATGTGGTCACTCAGTTTTGTTTCAAGCTATTGTTTGGAAAGACACATCAGCTAGTATTTGCTCATTTTTTCTTGGAATAATACAAAACAAGGTGCCATTCAAAAGCTAAAACCTGATCGTTATTATATAAAAAAAATTTGGATTACCTTTGTTGATACACCCGACGGAGGGCCTTCGCTCGAAACGTCGAAGTTCTCCTTTTTATTTTTCAGGTAGTTCCTTCCTTTCAATCCAGAGTTTTCTTATTATACACTCTTTCGATAATTACGTCACACATACTTTTTGGTCTTGGAGCCTCGCTCTCATTAGTAAATCACGCAAGGTGATTGGCTCACGATTCATGAGAGCGAGGCTCCCAGGCCAAATGACGTAATTATCGAAAGGGTGTATTGGCACACTAGCACAGTCCGTTCAAGATAATGACCTATATGAGCCTACTTGTCACTCTATATATATAGACAATGGCTTGTGTGCATCATTCACTACGAGCTATGACATTTACCTTGGTTACTATATAACCTGAATTAAAAAGATTGTGTGATATCACAGTTAAGCTAAGAAAGATCGAAGAAAGATCTTACGTGATCATATTGATTTTTTACCACGCAAGCAGTTATAAAAAATTGGTGCAAGATTGTCTATGCAAAATGATTATTGACAACCTGCCTTATTGTTTTAATTATCCAGCTTGTTGCAAATCCAGAACAGTTTGATGTGATGGTGATGCCTAATTTATACGGAAATATTGTCAGTAATATAGCGACATCTTTGGTTGGTGGGCCTGGCTTGGTGCCAGGAGAGAATGTTGGTGATAACTACGCTTTATTTGAATCAGTACGTGTTGTTTTTTAACTTGTTCCTTTCTCATTTTTAATTTAATGCCTATATGTATACCATGCACCCTTAATTGTACCAAGACATCTCGACATTACAGTATATCAGTGGAATTATTATATCTTTGTTGTATTAAAGTACCACTGATGTCAAGAATCTTTATTGTCGTATAATAATAATTTGTGTCTTGTTTTCTTTAAATAACTCGTATCTTGACTTTACAAGATGGCAATATTATTCGGAGTATTTTTTTCTTATATTTTTTGTCCTATGTTAAAGACCTTTTAAAATGTTAAAGAAAAATGTTCGTTTCTTGCATGACCCTTGCTTGAGATATTTCAGTTTGTTTGATATATGCGAGTATCCGAATTACCTCACCCATAATTATAGAGAATGTGACTTATTGTATAAATATCTGAAATATCATGCATGTAATGCAATGTATAACAAAAAGATGTACATTTAGCTAAACTACTCTCGTACAGAAATATTTTGGGGCTTTGAAGCGCGACGGAAAGAGGTTTGCATGCCAGTAGCGTGTATCTGTGATCTACATACAGAACAACACATGCACATCATCATCACAGCGTCATTAGACGGATTGTACTCCGATTATTATATAGTTATAAGAAGATTATATATGCAAAACAGTGACGAAGCCAGCCCGACAATTTGGTCATGCTATGCAAATACTTCTAATTTCGAAAGAAATGAATAATGATTTAAAATTTGCATAGCATGACGAAATTGTCGGGCTGGCTTCGCCACTGATACAAAAGATTTAGGTTTACTCTTTTTACATTGAGGCATTGACCTTAAAGACCTGGGACCCCGGTTGAACGAAGCCCGGATAGCGCTATCCACTGGATAGTGATCTTAATTTTCAACCTTTGAAAAATGAGACCTGAAAAGCTGTGAGACAATGAATATGAAAACATATTAATTTTTAAATACAAAACTTAAATATGGGTTTTACCAATCGACGACCAATTTTAGAAAGCTTGAAAATATAACTATATTTGGTAGATAACGCTATTAGAATTATTACTATGCAGCAAACCGGCCCCATGTGTTGTGAACAGCTTACTGACTTTACTTTTACCCTAGTTAACCCACATTTTGCTACATTATATAATATATCAATTGTACTTGTGGTAGTGTTCCGTAAGATTTTTCTGAGTTAAATAGGCTTGAACTAAAAAACTCAACGGTTATTTTTACATTTTGAGCGTAGGCTCGAAAATTAAAATTAAAAATGTTTTTGTTTTTCAGGGAACACGAAACACAGGTGCAGATTTAGTTGGGAAGAATATTTCTAACCCATTTGGATTTTTGTTTGCTAGTACGCTTATGTTGCAGCATGTTGGGTATGATTTTGTGCATTCGTTTAAATTTAATTACCAATATCGTAGACCAAGAAGAACTTCCAAGCGAATGATATATTAGCTCTAACAGGGTTATTAAATGAGTTAGTTTCAGACGGGAAAAGTCGCGAAAACTTTAATAAATTATTCGAGGATTTTAACTGTATATTAATATTTTTTATTGTAGGTTTAAAGCTCATGCTTCTGTCATCAACAACGCCATTTTCAGAGTAATTTCTGCTGGTCAGGTAAACTTTTATATACCTTCACTTTTTCATACCTTCTTTATTTTGTGCTGAACACAAGGACAAACAAGACGTTTGGCTCAAAAATATATACAAGTCTCACTTATCATGCAAAAATATGTTTTGTGTTTAGTATTATTTACCGACCTCACTCGTACATATGAAAACATGCATTTAAACCAAAGTGGGTGCATTAGAGTGAACTGGAACCCAATTACAGTGGTTAAAAACCTAGTTCTTTTTATCTGATTGCATCCATTACTCCAGTATCGAGAATTATTTGGACGGAACTACCTAATATTAAATACATGCAATGAGCATATAGTCTTGTAAGTAATTTTTAATTTATTTACAGTTTACGGATTTGGCCATTTTGTTTCGTTTTCTAGCATTTAACTCCTGATATTGGTGGGACAAGTTATACCACAGATTGTTTGAAAGCGTTAAGAGATGAACTTGATAAAGAACTACCTCTAGATGTAGTCATGTACGAGTAAACACCATGGGTCTTAATAAACTTCGTGTAAATGAACCAATGTATATTTCAAACACTATACATGTGACAGCCTGGTGTAAATAATCTTATGAATTGGAATCTTCAATATGATTTCTATCCTAAAACGGCTTCGTATACAGATGATTGAAAAGTTGGAGGCTATAAACTTAAGAAAGTATGACGGCTATACGACAACGGCCTAATGCACACGAACTACCTGAATGCAAGACGGTAAATTAAAATTTGTCCAGCACCATTATCCTGGATTTTCATAAATCATTTAGTAGAATATAATTCTGAATAATCCTCAATTCTGAAATGTGAATGTATTAATCATCAAATGGTATTATAGATAATGTGAATTGAAATGCTTACGTCTGCGATGTATAGGCCTACACATTTAAATGGGGATTTTCGTGAAGAAAATCCCGCTTTGCGTTGGTCGAACATATGAAACTACAGTATGCATGTCTATGACGAAATCATCGTCTAAAAGTGTTTTAAAAACACTTTATTTATTTTTTTATTTATTTATTTTTTTTACATACATGCATCTACCTGTATACTGGCATGCATTGTTCGTGGTTGAATTACCATTGCGCTTTGTCAGCCGCTTACTTGTTTCTCATTATTATTAGTAAAGTTTAACTTTTCAACAATTAAAATTGTTTTCAACAATAAAAAATAAAAAAAATAAAAAAATTAAAAAAAAAAAAAATTTAAAAATAGCATGGTTTCGAGTGCAATTTGGATATAACATGCACGAGTGAGCTTTGAAAAACTCACGAGTGCATGTTTATCCAAATTTCACGAGAAACCATGCTATTATACTTATTAATAATTTACATAAAAGTATTCGAGACAATCAAATTTGAACTTGACCAAGTGTGGGAATCTTTCGGCACCGCCTAAATGCGGCCATGTTTGTTTTCAAAAAAAGAATATTTTTTAAATTTTCCCGCCAAAACTCAGCTCAATTTTGGTTGGTTTATAGTGATTACAGAAACGTGCACTGTGATTACAGAAAATTGCACCGTGATTACAGATTGTTGCGCTGCTGTTTGGGATTAACTGTACTGAAATCAACCAATCACAGACGAGTAATACTTTTTTGTGGTAGGTTCGATTCCCACCGTGGCCAGGCATATTTTTCAAGCTTGCCCGGTGTGGAAATACACTCAGAGTAACATCACAAACATCGTATTCACCTCAGTACATTACACCAACACATGCAGATATTAACAAAGTTGCAAACTGCAACTCTGTAGATTATGCAAAGGTAAGGTGTTGTAGAGTTGATAAAACATGCTTTGAAATAGAAACGCTACACAGGCTCCAGCCAAAATGACGTGCTTTCCGAGTTTCCGGTCCACATGCTAACAGGATGTCAGTTTGGTTGATGACCCAAATGGTCAATTAACGTTGCATTCATTACATTTTCAAATTCATTTATTTATCCCGACCTTAAATCTATAACACTTTCCCCTCACATAGAGCGTTTGCTGTTTGCACTCATTCCCCAGGGTGGTGTTCCAGACAAAAGAGTCTAATTAAAATTCTTTTGAATTGGAACACCAACACGGCGGCTGTGACGTCATGTGCAAACGCTCTAACCACATGTTATATATGCACCACAAAATGTATACATGCGTTTTGACAATGTATATATTCTCCAAGTTTTTTGCAGCCAAGAACATCAAGTTAGTGAACTGAAAGTTATCCATAAACCCTACTTATAGTGTCAACGAATTACCTTAGAGTTTCGTGTCCTTTACACGACGACTTTTTGACGGCGTCTCTGCACCTGTACTGGTGCCTCTGGATGAACTAAATATTAAGGTGTTGTAGAGTTCATAACACTTTCTTTGAAATAGAAACGCTGCACAGATAAACAAACCTTGGAAACTGACGAAAATAATAAACAGATACTCAAAAGCGCCAGTTTCCGTTTCCACGGCAACCTGGAGCAGTCCAAACAACCATGTGAATCCCATCAAAGTTGATAATTTGAGGCAAACTTTGACGTTCTGCATTTGACGTTTCTTTGCTTCCTTTCCAAGGGCTTTGGCGCT
>CACRXK020007350.1:0-23049 GCA_902702795.2 Paramuricea clavata
TATTCTGACGACTAGGTCTTGAAATCGGAATATTTACCAAATTATTTCTAGATGCATTCTGCCTGCAGTTGTGTTTACGTGTATTGGTAATTCGACATGAATATATTGTGTTTACGTGTATTGGTAATTCGACACTATTACTCGTTGTGACGGGACTTCTGTAAGGTTTTCTCTGAGTTAGACGTACATTAATTGGTTGGGATTTATAATTGCCAGTGTAATCATTTAAAAATAAGGGTAGGGTATGCTCATTAGTGGCCGTAGGAGCTGTCGATTTTGCGGCATCGCCGTCGGTGGGCATCGATTCAGACCCATCGGAGTGGGGATTTGTTGGAAACCGGTTCCATGAGTTATATTGAATTTCTGCAGACCCACCTCCACCTGTCTCAATATTGACTTGATGCTTTCCAGTGGTTCTAAAAAAGCCGGATTTTCGTAATAATTGGGATAGTGCCGTTGTTGAAAATGGGTGGTTTTGTGAAAAAAGTCGCACTTTTCGCCTTTTAAACAGCTTCCCTTTCTTTCTAGGAAGGGGCATGGGGTCAGGTGCTTGGGTTTAGAAAAGATCTGATGTTCTTTGTTATTAGATTCCAGATTCGAATGGGAGAAGTCACAATTGACTCCTTTAGTGCAATGGCCACGGCGGAGAAGGAATGGACATGGGACAACACTCTTAAGATTTTGATGTCCAGAATGTGAGAGGATATGAGAGGGCGGGCAGATTTTTCAACAAGGTTGACATTTTACTAATGATCAAATGGGCCCAGTTCATCTGAAAATCTTGCTTCACTACTGAGGCAAGCAAAGGGCCTACTGGGGTAAACGCCCCAGTAGTTGTATAGTTAAAAAATGCCCTGTCTAACTCTCAGTTTCAGGTTACTGAATGAATACCTTTCAGAAACCTGTACTTTATGTACGTACTTCATTTTAAAAACCAAGTACACCTTCATTCTTAAATTTGTACCAGCCCATGTACAAGGCAATAATCATTGGAGTATACCAGTAGCCAGATTGTTAGTAAACCTACTGAAGAAAGTAATTTTTGGAGACAAGCCAAAAACACTTTGGATTTTGAACCGAATCAAAAATTGCAGTAAAAGCACTATCCACCTCCCGAGTATGCTAAATATGAATATCCTGGGCGAAGTTCACGCTTTTTTTGTATTTGCCCATATACAGTACTTGTCTAGTCACCCTAATCGTAAAAGGCTTTTGAAAGTCGTATCCGTTTCGGCTAGAGTGAAGAGTCCATCTTATGCAGTACTTGTCTGGTCACTCTTACCGTAAAAGGCTTTTGAAAGTTGTTCCGTTTCGACGAGAGTGTAGTGTCCATCTTATCATTTAGGAACACTTAAATTGAAAATTTTTGAAAGTGAGAATGTTTATGGAAAACTACACAGAAAACGGCAACTCCAAAAAAGAGAGTATCGTTTATTTCTTGACGTTCTAACACAGTCATCTTTAAATCATTTGACTAAATTATTCCGGAAGTTAGATGACTTATGATATAAAATAAAGTCAAAAAGTAGAAAAATTAAAATGCTTTCTTTATTCGTATATATTGATCGTTGTTGTGTATCTTATGAAAAATACTCAGTGGTTCTAGTATTTATAATAATCACTGCTTTCGGAGTTGTATTCTGTATAGCGTGGTATCAAAATTCCATACTTTTCCTGAACGTGACTAGAATGGTGTAATGAGGCATGAGATCGATCAAGTCAAGCACTCAGCTACAGTGCCGGATTAACCATATGGCAGAAGCGGCATATGCCACGGGCCCCGCGCTTTTGGGGGCCCCGCGCTTCTCTCTTCTATTTTTTTTCTGAATTTTTTGTTTTCTGTTTCAGCGCGGGGCCCAAAGAGCCTAAGTCCCCCAGAAAACTCGAGGCCCCAAAAAATCAACCCCAAACGTTTTCTTTTTGTTACCTGTTTTGAGTGTTTCAGCGCGGGGCCCCAAAGAGCCCAAGGTCCCCAGAAAACGTTATAGACCTCCAAAATTTGAAAATGGAGGCCCCAAAGTGTGGGGCCCCAGACCATTTTTTTGTTCCCTGTTTTAGAGCGGGATCCAAACAGCGCGGGGCCCTAAAGAGTCCAAGGCCCCAAAAAGCGAAACCCCAAACTAAAAAAAAACCCGCGAGGCCCCAAAGTTAAAAAAGGCGAGGCTCCAAAAGCAGGCCCGCAAACACAAATTTTTTTGTTCCTTCTTTGGGCAAGGGGCTCCAAAAAGCGATCGCAAGGCCAGAAATTTATAGAGTTCAGAAAATATCAAAATTTGCAGCAAACTGTTACATCTAAATGATCGCTGAATTTCGTGGAAGACGGCAGAAGTTTATATGGACGCTATCATGTTTAGCTATTTTTCCCCTGTAAATAATATTTTAATATTTTAAATAATATTTACAGGGGTAAATAATAATAATGTTAATAGTATAAACTGGGTTGAATTTCAGTTCGATCAAATTATTGATGTATAATTCTTTCTTTTTTTGTAAATACACAGGAAACTTTTCAACGCATGAAATACAAAAGGATATTTTAAAATTTACTGAATTCAGGGTCTAAAATGCCGTTGGGCGGTGGTGGTGGTGGGGGGGTCAAGGGGCCTCGCTCCAATAATATGCCACGGGCCCCGCGGAACGTTAATCCGGCCCTGCTCAGTTATTGTTTAGGATTCATGTCTGCATATAATATAGTTTCGGCATCAAAAACCACAGGATATGCATGTTAACAAGTATATATTTATAACGTCGATGATTAATGTATTAAAATACTACAGTTTATATGACCATGTTGAAGATTGGACGATTTCTTTGAAGGTTTTAAAGTCTATACCTGTATACCATGCCAGTATATAGTAAGTTTACCACACAGAGATTTGAAGATATGCAGCAACAAATCTTCAAAATAGCAATGTGCTTGCTTTTAACTTTAGGCTCGAATATAAAACATGAAAAAAAGAAAAATCCATGCGGAAGGGGAAAAGGATGCGGGCGGGGATGAGAAACTACTAATTTGTTTTACTTGCCACTTGGCCTTATAGAGTGTTTCAAACACTCGTAAGCTTATTGGCAAATCATGTCATCTATAACATGTCATGTGCAGTGGCTTTAAACCTGATAAAACACTTCTAATTAGTATTCTTTATATAAAGAATACTAATAAGGCGGTATATCTATTGAATTTGTAGTCGTGTTTGAAGCCGTTTAATAAACTCGCAGGTCGTGTTTTATTAGGTCTCAAGCCACTCGCGCTGCGCGCTCGTGTCTTTAAACCTAATAAAACACTCCTACTCGTTTATTGAACAGTACATAGTCAATGAAAAATTTATAAAATTATATTTTATATAATTATATATTGAAAATTTTTGAATTTGAGAAAGTTTATACTAAAATATATAGAAAACGGTAACTCCAAAAGAACGCTTTGGCTTAGGGTTGCGTTTGAATTTCTCTGGTTGTGACATTTCATCAAATTCGTACGTGACGAGATTGTAGTCAAGCAGATATTGGTAATAGGTATGCATATACTCAACTATTGTTTTGGGTTCAAAACATCCGGTCAGTTCTGCAGGGGTCAATTTCAATTCATATGCAATATATTTTAAACGAGAAAAATCCACAGGATATGCCGACGAGTATATCATAGATTTATTACAGGTTTTATTGCTAGTGTTTTCGAAGTCTACAATATAGTCACTACCAGTTTAGATAATATACAAGTTTACCATATCAGCACCGTTGAAACTTATATCCCGCGCTCTCGGTTTATAACAAATTTAAATTTATTTATTTATCCAACTCTATCGGCGCCTGCGGGAGACTGACAGACAAACCTGGTTTACCTGCGAGTCTCACGCCGATACCGCCGTAAGTCAGTTACTCAGATTATATATGCTACAATAGCAAATGATTCTCTGAGAAACTTTAAAGAAGGTTAATTAAATTAAAGTCTTAATTAAATATCTCTCAGTAACTATTCAGTATGCAGTTTATATCATTGTCAGTGGTGTTTTGTATTTGTCTGGCAACATCGACGTTATATGAAGTCAACGGCAAGGATGTGGTAATTTTCCGAGGAGAACGCGACAGATTCACGAATGTATTTCATTGTAACGTGTCAAATGCTGTTTGTTCCGATGAAAGCTGTGTTGACTGTCAGTGTATGGTGAATCAGACATTTATACAAACAAGAGGGCAATATGGGAAGTGTGTTTCAAACGAGCTGATGGTCTACGCAATATGTAAGTTGCTGCATAAAGTGTATAACGACAAAGTCCTTCATTTAATTCTCCAGAATCTAGGGGCGCTTTCCATTAACACGGCCAGACCTGTCGGATCGGTCAAATTGTTGAATGGAATATAAAACGTTTGGGCTTAGAACCTATGTGACCAGAAAATTTTGATAACATTAGAATGAGATCCATTTTCGCTAGATATTTGAGAAACATAGACCAGACCTCTCCATTGATACAGAGAAAAATTTGGGTCTGACCAGTCGGGCCATTAAGCGCCCTATAGGTTAAAGACTCATGGTCGATGAAGGTTATCGTATATATCCGATTGCGTCTCTGATCGTTTGTCTCATATTTTCCTGAAGACTTATAATCAGCTGGCTTAATTAACTGATATAGATATTGTTTACAAAACTTATTTTAAATAATGCAAGCCTTTATCTGATATTATAAAACAACGGTAACTCCGAAAACAAACATGTTTAATAATTTAATATTCTAGCTTTCGACTAAGATTCATGAGTCATCATCAGTAAGATCATCAGTAAGATCATCAGTAAGATCATCAGTAAGATTCAGTAATCATTTCGACTAAGATTCAGTCATCATGACTGCAGCATCTTAGTCGAAAGCTAGAATATTAAAATGTTTATTTTCAGAGTTAGGCATATATACCGTTGTTTTATATCTGATATTCTAGACAGCTATTCAACCTGAACAAATGGATAGACCTTTAACTTTTTCAACCGAAGCTTTCTATTCAACGGATACTCTTACCATGAATAAACCACAGAATTCAACATGTATAAGCGGTATATAGATTCTCGCAATATCATCAAGTTTTGCACACGAAATATTTCTCTTTAATCTTGATCTCTATCGCAACCTAATTCAATAGCTAATATTACCTAAATTCCCACAACGACACAAGGCTACAGGTATTATACATACAGTAGTTGGATGATTTGGGGAGCCTTGTTATAGAAATTCTGGCTATAGAATGTACAATAAATCAATGCTGGTTTATATCGGAAATAGAGTTTGATTTGAGTGCCCATATATAGTGCATAAATCAATTCTTCAAAATATTTTGATAAAAACACACTTCAAAATATTTTGATAAAAACACAATTTTACCCAAAATGTCTCGTCGTTATATAGTTAATTAATTATCAACAGCTTAGCGTGTCTACAATTTACAAAAGTAAGGCCAAGTAAAAAAACCCCTTATATTTCTCGGCCGGATTTCTGCCAAAAAGCAGGGAAGCGGGGCATTTTTTTTTCTTAGCCAAAGTAATAAGCTTTCATACAGTTTAGTAAGAAAAATACACGCAATATTAAAAACGTGAATTATAAAAGGCTTTTAAAGTAACTTTTTTAATGTCTCGTAACGTATTAAATTTGAACAGCGTTGAATTTGGTCAGCGGATAGGATTTTGAATGGGCCCGCAGAACAGGGTGGACTTTCGTCGACGCTGCATGAAAATAGTGCGGGCTCGTGAGCTTTTTCCCGCAAATTTTGCTTTTCGATGTTTTGCTTACAATTTCTAAGGATGTTGAAGTTTACAGCTTTGTGATTCACTGGTTTTTGAAAGCATCGGGGGTTTTTTCGTTGGAACTTGCAGGCTAACTCTTCAACAACCTAATGACTGTTTTTAAAGCAAAGCAATTGAAAGGAAAACTTATATTTTCATACGAAGAAGATGAGTGGCGACATTTATGTTGGACTGTTTTGAGCAGATGCTTCGAAGAACATGATATAATCGGACCTTGTATCTTAAAAGTGTACTTGGAACAGCCGAACAAAGTGGTAAATTTTGTTACCCGGTGTGTTGGGCATCATAATTCATAGGAATAGTGCACAGCAGGGTTTAAACTGGCTATGAAATATCGTGAATACTTCGTCGAGTTCTCTACCGCCATGTGACCTGTAGTTTAATGTGACACGCGTCTTTGAAAGGGCTTTACTTGACTTTAATCGACGTGTAAGGTATAACTTAGGTAAGCCAACATTTCTTTGTAATGCAAGCTACATTTTAATATCTTTAATGTGTGAATATTTTTAATTTTGTAAAAAATTAATCGCAATATGTTGTTGGAAAAAGTATCGAGTGCTTCATAATAACGCTCAGGTCTTGTATACAGATATTCGTATTTTATTCAAAATCTACCCTTTATCACCACTTTTTTTATTCTTTTATGTTAAAGTATACATAATCCTTTACTTAAAAACACGATGATCTACTCGAGGAAAATTGGGCAAAGGGGCAATCTTTGCAGAGAAACTTGACCGTTTGGTGAAATTGGTAGTTCAGAGACCCTATTTTCATTATAGTATTTCGCGGCAATTTGTTGGCCGATTTCTAGTTTATATTGTAGAACGGGTTCTTAGTGAGTTAAATTAATTGTCTATCCTCTACAGAGTAGTAATAAGCGCGACTCCTTTTTGTTGACGGATGTTGAATTCATTTTAGACTTTTGTTCATAAACAACAACTACACTACCGAGTACTAAATCACTGTTTGCAAAGAAATGAGCCTATATCACCACAAAAATTCAAGCTTATTTTTAGAGTCAAATAGTTTCTCCATCGATAAAAGTAGTTTTTACGGAGTGAAAAATAGGGCAAGTACGAATTTAAAGAAGGTCAATTTGCACTTGTATATCTCACTTCGAAAAGGATATAGATATTAAAAACAGGTATATTTGCACTGCGAAATTAAACTGCTGTAACAAAGTTTTTATTTCCACTTTCACGTTCTTATTCCAAAGCAAACACTTCTAAGTTGTAAATGCCTAAATTTGTGAACGTAGAAACACTAAAGAAACAAGAAAACGACTTCATAACACGAGTAGTTTTTGCAAATTTGATGTTTGTTTTTATAATCCAGTCACGCGATTAACCCGCGCTCACGTGTACTCCACGCTTACGTTTCTCGCGCATGCGTAGACGGAAGTCCACCCTGTTGGCCCGCAGTAGTTCCAGATTAATACTCCAAGTTAGCTTCAAGTTATCAAAAAGAAAGTTCAAAAACATGAAGCGAAATTTGTAGAGGAAAACCAGCAAAAAAAAGAAAAAAGGAAGCGGCCAAGAAAAAGGAAGCGGGCGGGGACGAGAAACATATATATTTTTTTACTTGGCCTAAGATTTTTATTTTAAATTTCGAGACAAGACTGACGATGCAAAACGCTTCCCTTTTTCCTCAATGATAAAGCATTAATGGACCATTCCCCAATTAACCAAAATTTTGATCTCAACAAGTCTAGACAAAATTCCATCATAGCATGAAAGAGCATCACAAAATTAGTAATATTCCAAAGTTTCGTTGCGAAATGTTGTAAAATGCGGATAATATAGCCTTGCGAAATTTGCAATTTTCAGTCATTTTAGATAACAAACGGGAAAAATTTTGATCTTAACTAGCCTAAACAAAAATTTCATCACAGCTTGAAACAGCCTCACAAAATTAGTAATATTCAAAAGTTTCGTTGCAAAATGTTGTAAAATGCGGATAGCCTAATATAGCCCTTGCGAAGTTTGCAATTTTCAGTCATTTTGTATTACGCACAGGAGTGGTAACCATTTCCCGTTTGTAATCTAAAATGACCGAAAATTGCAAATTTTGCAAGGCTATATTATCCTCATTTTACAACATTTCGCAACGAAACTTTGGAATATTACTAATTTTGTGATGCTCTTTCAAGCTGTGATAAAATTAAAGTTTTGTCTAGACTTGTTGAGTTCAAGATTTTGGTTAATTGGGGAATGGTCCATTTAAACATCTTTTCAGTTTCCTGTCATTCCTGTATGAATATTGGCAGAAATATGCTCTTGTGATCTCAATAGCTAAAAATTGATTTTCTTGGAAAAAGTGAAAATGTTCATAAGTTATTATGATTATTATTATGATGATTTGCAAGTTCTATATTTTAATTTTTCAATTGATTATTTCGAATTAGTCAAGTAATGCACATTTGACAGCTATAATTTAGCCCTAGTCCTAGGCCTTCCAGCGTGGCTGGTTCGGTTTCGAGCATAGAAATAATAGATATTATTATTTCTATGGTTTCGAGCAAGCGCACGTAGCGGAAGCGAAAGGCAGGAACCAGGCTAGTAGGCTACGACATACAGATTCTCATCCCAATTCGGCAAATAGGTGGGGATCGCAACGGATTTGACCTTGGGCTCTTTTTCCGTTCGTATTTCTTCTACCTGCCTATCGTTCTTTAAAGTATTGCTTGCATGCAGCGATTAGGTACATCCTGAGACGAAATGCAATATATTTTCTTAGATATATATTTGATAAGATATATATATATGTCATTTTCATGTGGTTTTTTTATCTTAAAGCAAGCGGAAGAGACGTTAAATAAAGACAATGCAAATCAGTTTTCGTTTGCTTCTTCTCAAAAAAATGCCTCTTCGTCACTCCCGGTAGCTTTAAAAGCCATAAAGACAATGAAGATTAAGATTTTGTCGAAGAAATATATTGCATTTTGTCTTAGAATGTACTAAATATCACAAATAAAATTCCTGATCGATGTATGTTTGGGCCTCGGAGACCAGAACATGAACCCAGATTAGGAATAATAATGTTAGTCTTTTAAAGTATTAAAAGTATCAAAAGTATTAAAATTAGAAAGTCAAAAATCTCGATAAATACAAAATGTTGATTGTTTCGTTTCTGTTAAAAACAACATGTTTATTCATTTCATTAAACTTTTTATCGCTACGCCCGGTACAAGGGCATAACCTTGGATGTAAACGTTGAGGGGGAGGGAGGAGTTGTATGATCAATCGGACGTGGACAGAAAATAAGGTTAAGGGGCCGGCCAAAACAGAAAACTCACGATAGCCCCCACGGCCAACGTCGAATATACCAGTATTGAGTTCTAAAGGCGGATCCCCACTAGATGATTTTTGAGACGATCGTCAAAACAGTTCGCAACGACACATGCGGAATTGAAAAAAATGTTCAAAGAGCGATCCTCTATAGTGCTCGACCAAAAGTAGAATTGACTTCTATCGTCGCGAATTTTTATGACGATCGTCATAACAGAATTTTTATGACGATCGTCATAAAAATCGGCGTCTCAAAAATTGTGGAGATCCGCCTTAAAGGTGCCATAACCAACTGTATATGTTGGGGGCGGTATGCCTCCCCCTCCGTAAAATGTTTAAAACCTAGAGTCTTTAAAATGTCATTTCGTGCACTCTGAAGGAATATATATTTTACAGAATTCTGATGGTCAGAAAACGACGTGTCGTAAATCGTTCGAATTGCCCAATATAAAAATAGTCTTCACTTGGAGGTTTTTTAATCTAAGTAAAATGTGTATATGAAACAATGCTGAAACTAAGAAACAAAGGACTGCTGACAAAACGAATTTTTTTTCTGGATCTGATCAACTAATTGAAAGAGGACAAAATTATTCGGTACATAAATATCTGTGGATCTTTTTGTCCGATGAAATGGACGACTTATTCTGACCAGTATTACAACAACTGTCTCTTCATGCATGTATTCATGATTTCAGATTAATCGCGGGAAACATCTTTTGGATCGCAAAACACTTTTACTTGTCATACATTCTCTAGTGTTTAGCAGATTATATTACTGCTCTTCTGTATGGAGCAACACGTCGCGGAAAGAGAATGTAAAAAAACTGCAGCGTGTACAAAACTTTGCTGCCCGTATATTAGTTGGCTTACGAAAGTACGATCATGTATCTCCTGCTTTCAAAGAACTTAAATGGTTGAACGTTAAAGACCAGTTATACCTTAGAGATGCTATACTCGTCTTTAAATCTTTACATAATCTAACACCTCCTTCGCTCACTGACAATTTTAAAAAAAATTCTGAAGTATATTCCAGAGTTACAAGAAACACTAGTGATTTACATTTGCCTCTTTGTCGCCATGTCACAGGACAGCGAACTTTTAGTTTTAGAGGAGCCAAATTATGGAACTCGTTGTTACCAGAGTTCAAATCAGAGAAATCACTTCAATCTTTTAAACATAAACTGTATAAACAATTACTCTAAGTAGAGTAATTCTAAATGAGTATATAACTTTCTTATAAATCATATTGTAATATATTTTCTAAATTATATCACTGAAAAGCCCTTTTTAGGGAGTAGTACTTGCTAAAGTTTATGAAGTTTATAAAGGGCCGGCCAAAACAGAAAACCACGATAGTCCCCAAGGTCAGCGTCTTATACACCAGGGGCCGGTTGTATGAAGGCCGGATAGCGCTATCCACAGGATAGTGATTTTTCAAGCTTTGGGGGTGGTATGCCCCCCCCCCCCCGTAAAATGTTTAAGCCTAGAGTCTTTAAAACAGATGTCATTTCATGCCCTCTGAAGGAATATATATTTTACAGAATTCTGATGGTCAGAAAACGACGTATAAGATATAAATAAACCGTTCAAATTGCCCAATGCAAAAATTGTCTTCACTTCAAAAACTGTCTTCAAGTAAAATGTGTATATGAAACAATGCTGAGGACAAAATTATTCGGTACATAAATATCAGTTGATCAATGATTTTGAACACAGTGCATTGGTTATACATTTTTTCATTGTTTTACAGCTTACGGAGACTCGTTCCTCCTGCAGCTCGACCAAATGTGTCTTTACCACAAATTCTACACCGGGGGGCACGTTTGTCCTGGCAGGCACATGTAGGTACGATAACTGGGATTACCGTTGGATCTGGACCAACTTTGGACAACTCTTTAACTGGCAGACATTGAAATGTATGGCAGTCGATCTCCATGCACGCACTAATTACAAATATTATGTGACGATGAATAAATGTGACAGAAATAATCAGAGACAAAAATGGGAATGTGTGGGTGAGAGGATCAAGCAGACACAGTCAGGCAGATACATGTGCCACGGAGAACATTACGGATATGTGACAACAAAAAAAAATTATTGGGGTTATCGATCAAAATGGACGCGCTTTGGTTCCAAAAAAAATGTCTGTTCACAAGGTAGTCAGGTTCTGAAACTTTTCATCAAACAATGAATTAATAAAATACCTCTTCAGGCGTCTGGATGTTTAGACACACTAGCGCCAATTAAGCTAACAACAGTTGTTCTAATGCGACGTCTAGCCCAATAGTCTCAACGTTAAGAGATTAGCAGAACTATAACTTCCAAACAAAGGCCCTTCGCTCGAAACGTCGAAGTTTTACTTGTATTTTTCAGAAAGTTGAATCCCTAGATATTCATCTCAAATAACATAATTGTAACCTTTGTTCCATTTACTGGAGGCTTTAGCAATAAAAGGAGGCTTTATTAAATAGCTATTATTATATGATTTTAATATATAGCCTATATTTTAAGTATTATTATTATTTTCTGCCGAAAATATACGTCCATCAAATTCCATAGAACCCTTGCCTTAGTTTATATATGTACCACAAGAGTTAAGGTAATTCATATATGCAACACTTTAATTTCCTCGCAAACTTTCACCGACTATCGAGTTTTATAAAAACAGCTTGACAAAAAAATTTCACGTACCTTGATTCCCTATATTTTCTTCTTAGCTGTAGGATGTGAGACATTCGCAGATGGTTCACCGCTCCTCATCCTTGATAAAACAAAATGTGAAGAACAGTCAGAATGTTTGGGAGTTAAGGAAATCCGCTTGAGCAAAACGAAATGTTTCCTCTTGCCAAATAAAACTCAATATATACACAATGATACATGGGAAGCATTGGAAATAAAGAACGGCAGTTTCGCAATTACAGTGGACGAAGAATCCCTCCCAAATGCAGTTTTTTATTTACAGTGGGATTTGAGTAAAACTCCAAAAAGTTGGGGAGGATTTATGGTTAAGGTACAATTCGAATGTGAACATTCAAGTGCTTCAACAATTCGTAAAACTGAACACTGCGTCGTAATTAAATACACCGGAACTTTTAAAGGTAAGCATCAATCAAGATACAGTTTATGTGTGAGAATATTGCTGCAACAAAAACTGAACACTGCGTCATTATAAAATAAACAGGAACCTTTACAGGTAAAGGTCGAAATTTTAAAAATAATTTTAGGATATATATCCACTATAGTGCTTTCATGATTCAAATAATTAACGAACTGATCTATAGCTACACTTCTGATTATATGAAAAACTCTTTATTCCAGTCTAAATTGTTCTTCCTTGAGGTTCAGTATGGGTAAGGGCGACTAATTATTCATCTGCACACTTCAGGAATCAAACCCGGTGAAAGGCATGTATACTAACACTGTGCCAACAGCAACCCATCATTTCTACCAACAAAGAAAGGTAGAAATATCCCAGTAGAAATATTTAAAACGAAAGAGAGAAGAAAGGTTTAAAACTACGAAAGAAAGGTTTAAAACTACGAATATGGATCCTACAATTTATAAAAAGGAAGCTTTTATGTTTATATACTAAAACTGTGATAAAATGGACACCTCCCTATATGGACACCTCCCGCGTTAGAGAAGCTAGCCTATACCATTTTTAATGCCATTATAGGCTTGGTTTTTGATAATTAAAGTACAATTATTTTTCTTGTATATAGGCTTCAATTACAATGAAGATAGAACAGTGACGAACATTACACCGACTCCTGATGGAGATGGTGAAAATGGAAACGATGATGGGAATGATTTAAACAACGACCACGAGAGCAATAGTGCTACAGGGCCTGCTGGCAAAGATAATACCAAAATTATAATTATTAACATCTGCGCCTTCGTTCTCCTTTGTATTGCTGGGGTGATTGCTATCATCGTCTATAAACGTCGAAACAGGTAACAATATAGCATGCGATGCAGAAGTAACCGATATATATCTTAATGAATGACTTTGTTTAGTCAAATAGAAAAAAAACATGCTGTACCATCTATACCGCACCTGGCAAGTGACCGTGAGAAATAATATGTGGGTCAGCCAAACATCAACTTGGTACGCAATTCAGGACACACAGGAAAAAGCAGTTTCAACTTTTAAACAAGCCAAAATTGAATTTAGCAAACTACTAGTGTGCCAATTGAATTACGAAGCATGTGATTGCATGTTTAGGATGACACCGAGGCTATTTCCACCTAGTTGGGTGGTGACATTACCTCTCCAGTATATCGGACTTTAAATCACTCGTGATGAAAACAATCGAAACATCGGTTGAAAACAATCGAAACATCCTTTCGATGATTGCACATATTCACTTAAACCAGAGTCGCGAGCAATTTCAACGAGAACTCATAAACTTAAAACAATCACTTTGTTAATTCACTTCAAAAACTCATTAATAATTCATGAAGCAATTGTCCAATCTTGAGTAAGAAATTAGTCACGTGCATACATCTTTATACCAGCTAAAGAACACTTTAACAAAAGACCATTGTTGTGCAAACTATATAAAGATTTTTATATAAAGAGTTTTATATAAAGATTTTTATATAAAGGTTTTTATATAAAGATTTGACTTATTATGCATACGTTTTTGAAGCCATTTAAAAAACTCGCAGGTCGTGTTTCGTTAGGTCTAAAGCCACTCGCGCTGCGCGCTCGTGGCTTTAAACCTAATAAAACACTCCTGCTCGTTTTTTAAATAGTACCTATAAATCTTTAAATATACTTGTTTTCTTTCCATAGATCTGTACGTTTAAAAAACACAGAAAATCCAGGTAATCAAATATGATGTTAAAAGGTTATTGCAATAAATGAAATTTTTGTCAATACTGAATCACCTCACAGTGCATCTGATGATATTGGCGACAATTTTTAACACCACTACAATTGCAAACACTCATTAATAATTCATATGATTATTGGCAAATCATGTCAATCAAAGTATGTCACGTGCAGTGGCTTTAAACTTGATAAAACACTTCTAATTAGTATTCTTTATATAAAGAATACTAATAATTGGCAGTATCTATTGTAGTCGTGTCCTCGTTAGTATTCTTTATATAAATATAGTATTCTTTATATAAAGAATACTAATAAGGCAGTACAGTATATCTATTGAATTTGTAGTCGTGTTTGAAGCCGTTTAATAAACTCGCAGGTCGTGTTTTATTAGGTCTAAAGCCACTCGCGCGTGAACCTAATAAAACTCTCCTGCTCGTTTATTAAACAGTACTTTATATTTATATTTATATTTATAATTATTATATGAAACAAACTTAAGATTGGTCGTAGAAATATTACAGATCTGTTATCCACAAAAGTACAGGTTTACAAGAGCATTTAAATAGCTTTCCTGCTTCTTTTCCTTACTCGCCAACCTCAAAATGTTAAGTGTGATTTTGTTGCGCCTATTAATGACATTTGCTAAAGAAAAATCTCTATAGGAAAAAATGACAACACACTTTCCTACATTTCCTTTTCTTTATCAAGTAACAGATGAAAATTCTTCACCCGTGGTTGAAGAGTTGGCAGAATCTGCAAATCTCCCAAACAACAATTCCCAACCAACGCCGAATCAATCACAACTTTACGCAATACCAAAACCACGGCACGAATACGAGTATGTCTACGCTAACGATCGCACGTTTGCCTTACAACCTCAGAGTCCTAAGTACGAAATACCACAGAGCCCCACATACGAATATCCCGAGAGACCCCAAAGCCATCAATACGAGTATCCTTCACTTGGTAAGCCGATATTAAAGAAGGCGATACAACGGGAAGTCGATACAACGGGAATATATACAGATACTGGTGTAATGGACAGCGGCTATTCTCCGCTAGTAAGGCCACCAGTAAACAACAATGAAAGTGACGATAGCGGTTACACACATCTGAAGAATGTCCAAAGAAGAAAAGAAAAAGCAGGTGCAACTAAGAGGACGGATAAACCAGATGGATTGCTTAATGCAATGGACGGCGAGTACACTCCACTAGTAAGGCCGTCATTAAAAAATGAATCTGAAGATAGCAGTCATCTGATCAATGGTCAAAAAACAAGTGATGAAGGAGGCGCAAGAGGGGGAAAGGATGAAGCAGACGAATTGCTGTATGTTGCTGCGATGGACAGTCAGTATACTGCACTTGCAAGGCCACCATTAAAAAAATAGTAAAAGTGAAGCTCTAGGTTACGCACCTATGATCACAAAATGAAGTAGCTATATATAATCTAACGAGAAACACAGATGTTTTTTAACTAATATAATCTTAAAGACTGCACCATGAATGTCACTGATTTGGTGAGGAAAATGAGTTTCTTTGCAATCCGGGTTTGTTTGTGTTTTTCTCGTGAATTTGTAATTATGATTACAACGAACGCTTATAAAACAACCTAAAATTGTCTTCTTTATGCGATATACTGTACAATGAAAAAGTAGCAGGGTGGGGGTAATTCGCGTATTTACGTACAAGAGGTACTAGGCTTCTTTGCTTTCAACCAAGTACCGTGTAAGTATACGCGGAACTCTCACTATATTTGCGTATTTACATTTTGCTGGTATCGAAATTATGACCTTACCAGAAGCCCAAGATATTCAAAACCGTAATTGTAATTAAAAGTCAAAAGGTTCAAAAATTTTAGTTTAGAAGTCATACTTAAAAGTCAAAATATGTGCACGTTTGACATCATGTCTTGACGTGAAGAATTATCAGGCTGGTAGGACGAAAGAATGTTGGAGTTGATTCTTGTGTTTGTGTATGCCATGGTCGTCCTTCCCATTCTAACTCGTAGTTTCAGGTTACTGAATGAATACCTTTCAGAAACATGCAGTTTATGTACTTCATTTTAAAAACCAAGTACACCTTCATTCTTAAATTTGTACCAGCCCATGTACGAGGCAATAATCATTGGAGTATACCAGTGAGGTACGACTAAAAATCATGAATTATCGCACCCTGAAGTAGCTATGCAGGTTGTTAGTAAACCTAAAGAAAGTAATTTTTGGAGACAAGCCAAAAACATTTTGGATTTTGAACCAAATCAAAAATTGCACAAAAAGCTAGCTAGCACTATCCACGATTCACCTCGCGAGTATATGCATGCTAAATATGAATATCCTAGGCGAAGCTTTCGAAAATGAACACGCTTTTTTTGTTGTTGCCCATAAACAGTACTTGTCTAGTCACCCATACCGCAAAAGGCTTTAGAAAGTAGTTTCCGTTTCGACTAGAGTGAAGAGTCCATCTTATGCAGTACTTGTCTGGTCACTCTTACCGTAAAAGGCTTTTGAAAGTTGTTCCGTTTCGACTAGAGTGTAGAGTCCATCTTATCATTTAGGAACACTTAAATTGAAAATTTTTGAAAGTGAGAATGTTTATGAATTATGGAAAACTACACAGAGAACGGCAACTCCAAAAAAGAGAGTATCGTTTATTTCTTGACGTTTTGACACAGTCATCTTTAAATCATTTGACTAAATTATTCCGGAAGTTAGATGACTTATGATAAAATAAAGTCAAAACGTAGAAAAATTAAAATGCTTTCTTTATTCGTATATATTGATCGTTGTTGTGTATCTTATGAAAAATACTCAGTGGTTCCAGTATTTATAATAATCACTGCTTTCGGAGTTGTATTCTGTATAGCATGGTATCAAAATTCCATACTTTTCCTGAACGTGACTAGAATGGTGTAATGAGGCATGAGATCGATCAAGTCAAGCACTTGGCTATTGTTTAGGATTCATGTCTGCGTATAATATAGTTTCGGCATCAAAAACCACAGGATGTGAATGTAGACAAGTATATATTTATAACGTGGATGATTAATGTTTTAATATACTACAGTTTATATGACCGTGTTGAAGATTGCACGATTTCTTTGAAGGTTTTAAAGTCTACCATGCCAGTATAGTAAGTTTACCATACACAAAGATTTGAAGATTTCATGATGCAGCAACCAATCTTCAAAATAGCAATATGCTTGTTTCTAAATTTAACATCATGTCATGGCGACAACAGCATGAAGAATATCGATATTTTTCGAGGTACACGCGATCGATTTACAAAACTAGTTGGTTGTAACGAGACAAATGCAGTTTGTTTTGATAAAAACTGTACTTACTGTCAATGTATGGTGGATCACACATACGTCTATATGAGAGGTCGATATGGAAGGTGTATTGTGAACGAACTGATGGTCTATGCCACGTGTATGTTCGTGAGTTTATTGTAGTTTTAAAAATAACATTCCATGATTACTGTTTACTAACGTTATTAAACAAGGATCAAACCAGTTTGTTAGATATGCTTATTTATTTAGTTTCGCGACAAAGATTGTTGCCAAATTGGTTAATAGCCTACATAAGTCGTTAGCAATTTACATACATACAAGTGATATGAAATAACATGTCTAGTCACATCGAGATTTTCTACAATAGCAAATCCGAAAAAAAAGTACATATAGTATATTAATTCATACGATAACAAATTTTGGTGTAGGTTACAATGTGAAAGTATATGTGAACTAAAATCGTTAATAGAAAGGTTAAGATACCCCGCTTCCGGTTTACGGGTTCGAGTATCGCCATTTTGTTTACCAATTTTGCTGATGTCAGCATTTTTTCCCGTAATTTCTACCTGTTTCCCCCGGTAAACCATGGTCTACACGTAAAAGACAAACGGGTACGGGTGTTTTCTCTTTACTATTTGTGGGCCGTTTAGATAATAAAAATTTTCAACATCTTACCCAAATAAATAGTGCACAGTATGCTGGTCAAAGTTTTCAACAATTTATGGCGAACCTCAACAGCGGAAGTTACCATTCTCTGATCGGTTTTCTCACGCCGGAGTATGTTGGATTTCTTAAGTTACAAGTTATTCCTCGATTTACGCGTACGGGCATGTGTATATCACCCGTACACCGGGGTATCTTAATCTCTCTATTATTTTAATTAAGTTATAGGTCTTAAGAACAGCACAGGTGATTGCGTATACTTACGTAATCGTCAGAGCAAGCGTAGTCTATGAACACATGCATGTCAAAAGAGTCACTCGACGCTCTACAGAAAGTCGTGGGTTTCCTCCGGTTTCCTCCCACCGGGAATGTTACGTTCACAGAGTGGGTAGGGATTGGCCCTAGCCTGCTCGCAGGCCGTTGTCAGGCAGAGGCTGCATGGGAGGTACGGCCTGCGACCTTTATTAGTAAAAAGTCGATTTATGCGTACGGAGGGTACGCAAAATTCCCATTGGTCAGAAGTGCCCCATGAGTTAATATCGTGCAAATATTTAACTCGTACGACATTTCGCAATGTAATTTTAAAGCTGGCATTCAATCAGTGGCGTATAAAACCATGACTACTAAGAAGTAACTGAATGTATTTAAGAAACCTTTCAATTTAAATTAACGTTGAAGGATGAGCGAAGGTTAGCAATATTAATTGTACTTCCAACGGGATTTGATAAAAGTTTACATGTGATATACCGATACTTTGTCTTCGTCAGCTATAATAATAAACCTTTTCCAAAGAAGTACAAGGGAAAACTTCGACGTATGCGACGTATGCCTTGCTGATCTTTGCAGAGAGAGAGTAAAATAAGTCTAGTTCAGGCTGACAATTTATCTAACCGCGTTTGCATCACTTGCGGTTTCAAACGTTGAACAACTTAATTATTAAGGTTAGCCCAGCGACTCCAGCGAGACGTTCGTTGAGACACAGGCAGTGAATCAGCTAGTATAAAGCAGTTGATTGTCAAATGAACATTTCTCCCGAATAGGCCTACTTCCCTGTCAACCCAAGGCTTTCTGCCTAAACAATCTGGTCTTGAATAAGTCAAGACAATGGGCAAATTATTAAAACAGACGCCGTCGAGGAAAGTCGTTCTTAGAACACCTGGCCAATTTGAATTTACACCTGGAAATTTTGAAATAGTCGTTTGCGTGTTTTTTGACCGAAGTCCGCTCTCTCTCTTTGAGACTTTATTTTTGGGAGTCTCAACTAGTGACATATATTATTACAACAAGAGCTTTTTACAAAAAAATGTAGTTATTAAACACGGCAGAATCGATCTATTGTCTATTGAGTTAATTGTATTATTGAGCAAATGACAGACTTCACGCAATAATGATTAATGTTGTTTTTTAGCCTGCTATTGTTCGATACTTTTAATAAATAGTGTTTGTTACTTTGTTCAAAACCTAAATACGTTTCCTTAAATCTTACAGTTATATTTTGGATATAAATATATAAAATACATTAACTAATAGAGAGCAAGATTTTACGTCTCTGTAGTCTAGTTACATAATTTAAAACGGCAATGTACGAACAAGACAGCAATATACAAGCGGGACTATGTTTTAAATATTAGAACACTTTAGGGAAAAAACGACCATGAATTATTTTAGATTAAAGTTTAGACCTTGGAATCCTAGTGAAAGATACAGGCGTAAAGTTGCGCGAGAAACTGTTTGTTGTTGTTAATAACCTCTGGTAATCTAATTAACAAAACTTACTTTGATTGGCTACTATTTACCGGATATTCAATTATCTCAAAGGGGGCGTATTGAAAAAATATCAATAAAAGTCGCAGGCTCTATATAATAGAACCTATGAGCAGGCTAGATTGGCCCTTAACTGACCCTTCCACCGTAGGCTACCAGTGCTCCATGATCCCTCGTGACTGCTAGAGGCGCCCTTAGAAGGCCTTTGACTCTATATCAGATTAAGCTGCGTCCTTCGCATTTCAGCTTAAGTAAGGTTGACAACTACTAATCTTAAAAAAGTCTGAAGAAATTTCAAAATACACAATGAAATAATATGCAGTTTTCTCAGCCAAACCTACAAAATTGCCCTTAACAGTTAACTCCGTACTACCTCCCCCTCAGACCATGTGTTTTAGGTAATGTCGATTTGAGAGGAATACGAAGTCAATATCAACATTGCAACGGGGGGAGAGGGGGAAATAACATCAAAATAAAGAATAGGCTACGAATATTTTCCAGGATTGCAGTACACATTAGCACATCGCCCACTTAGTGCCGCCGTCGAGTAAGCCGGCTACCAAACCAACCTCGTTCCCAGGTTCTTCCCTCTTTTGAAAGGAAGAGCCTGGGAACGAGGTTGCTACCAGTGAACTATATACATGGAAGGCTGACTTCAGTCATTGACGTAATCAAAAAGTGAAGCCAAAGATGGCGGATTTTGAAGCCATTCTTGATTCTTGCGCGTCATTCTCAATGCCCTTTACGTGCGCGGCCAAACAATTTTTGTATTTTCATGGCGGAAAGTGATGGGTCCGCGACTCTCGGGTTGTGTTTTTCTTCATTTTAGAAGAGTAAAAAAGGAAATAAACTTTATTTATTTCATGTAAACCTGATTTCCTTCATCTAATCGATCTGCTACTGCATTTTCCCACTGTATGTGTGAGTAAATATGTATTTTTCGTTGCGAATTCAACAACTAATTTCAAACTTTTTTTTTTAATAAATCTGTATTTTTATAAATTGGGAATTTATTTTTGCTTTGGTTGTTTCGCTTTCTTGATATGGTGCTTTTCAGTTTTCACACCATTATTTAGCTTATTTTAGTCCGTTTTCCAGACCTAAAACTGCTTTTTAACTGCAGTTTTCGAGGCAGTTTTTAGCCAATTTAATTTCATACATGTAAGAAAATTTTGTTTTTTTTATTTTCTATTTCATAAAATCACTTTGATGATTGCTTTATAAACTTAAACTGTTTATTTTAATGAGTTATTTATGTGTGTGAAACCCTTGTCAATATTTTGAAAGATTGAGTGACATTTGTGTTTTGTTTTTCACTCTTTGTCATTTACAAAAACAACAATCCCACGCTATTTTGCTTTCTTTCCACTCAAATATCGCATCTTTTAAATAAATAATAATTAAAATTCAGAACCGAACCCAAACAAAACACCAGAATTCAACTTTTCATTCAAATTTCGTCTGTTTTTCACCAAATTTTTGCTCGGAAAATAAAAAAATATATAAAAGTTTTGTTGACCGCGCACGTAAGGGGATTGAGAATGACGCGCAAGAATGCCTTCAATTTCCGCCATGTTTGGCTTCACCTTTTGAGCTCGAGTCAGCCTTCCATGTTATATAGTTCAATGGTTGCTACCAAACTTACAGTAAAAATTTAAACGAGTAAATATATACCATTGCACAGCGCAATTGGGCACAAAAGTAAGCCAATTAAACGAAAAAGTAATAGACATTACTGGAGGAACATGCGACATTTTATTCGATGAAGAAATACGACAGAAAAACAATGCTTAAATTTGTCTTTTTTATTCAGCTTATCAGGAAGCCTCGTTCTTCCTACAGCACTACCTTAAGTAAGAGACTTTAGTAAAACTTAAGAAATTAAGTAAAATGTGTACATGAAATAATGACAATGCTGGGACCAAGGAACAAAGTACTGTTCACAAAACGAAAATTGTTTGTGATCTGATAAACTAATGTGAAGAGGATAAAGCATTTTGGTACAGAAATATCTGTGCATGATTAATTTTCAACACAATACCTTGGTTTACAATTGTTTCTTTCATTGTGTTACAGCTTATGAAGACTCATTCCTCCTGCAGGACTACATTGATAAAATCTGCCTTTACCAAAAACCATACATGTTGTACACCAAGGACACGTTTGTCCTGGCAGGCACGTGTAGTTACGATAACTGGGATTACCGTTGGATCTGGACCAACTTTGGACAACTCTTTAACTGGCAGACATTGGAATGTATGGCAGATGATCTCTATGCACGCAATAATTACAAATATTATGTGACGATGAATAAATGTGACAGAAATAATCAGAGACAATTATGGGAATGTGTGGGTGAGAGGATCAAGCAGACACAGTCAGGCAGATACATGTGCCACGGAGAACATTCCGGATATGTGACAACAAGAAAATATTATTGGGGTTATCGATCAAAATGGACGCGCTTTGGTTCCAAAAAAGATGTCTGTTCACAAGGTAGTCAGATTCTGAAACTTTTCATAAAACAATGAATTAATAAAATACCTCTTCAGGCATTCATGACTGGGTGTTTAGACACACTAGCGCCAATTAAGCTAACAACAGTTGTTCTAGTGCAACGTCCAGCCCAATAGTCTCAACGTTAAGAGATTAGCAGAACTATAACTTCCCAACAAAGGGCCTTCGCTCGAAACGTCGAAGTTTTACTTGTATTTTTCAAATAGTTGAATCCCTAGATATTCATCTCAAATAACATAAGTGTAACCATTGTTCCAGCTAAATTTACTGGAGGCTTTAGCAATAAAAGAGGCCTTATTCCGGTCTTCATAAATTGTGAAGCGCTTCTGCATGGAGATTTTAATATATATATATATATATATTAAAATCTTTTGGGCCTCATCAGTGCAGTGCTGATGAGCAAGACGAAAGTAACTAGCATTAATAGTTACCTTTGATGTCTCACGAATGTGGGACATCAAACCATTGCCAGAGTGCTCAAACTGCAAGCAGTGAGCGTGCGCATATATATATACATATATATATATATACATATATATATATATACAGTATATATATATATATATATATATATATATATATATATATATATATATATATATATATATATATATATATATATACACTGTAAATTTCAGGGAGTTAATTTAACTCCAGTGGTATTATTTTCAACCTAATTTTACTCCACATTTGGAGTTAATTGAGGTACAGTATAACTCCACCGGAGTTAAATTAACTCCCCGAAATTAACAGTGTATATATATATATATATATATATATATATATATATATATATATATATATATATATATATATATATATATATATATATATATATGTACTATTTAAAGCACGCGTAGGAGTATTTTATCACATATGAAACACGACGCGTAGCGGAGTGTTT
>CACRXK020007351.1:0-23039 GCA_902702795.2 Paramuricea clavata
TGGTGGTGGTGGTGGTGATGATGATGGTGGTGATGATAATGGTGGTGATGATTATGGTGGTAGTGGTGATGATGGTGTTAGTGGTAATGATGGTGGTGGTGGTGATATGGTGGTGTGATGATAGTGATATTAAAGCCCGGATGTAATCTATATATCGCTCACCACAGCTACAGTTGTTTCCGCACCAATACTCAGTAAGTTTCTTGTGTTGGCGAAAAGATCAAATGAAATCACTTTGTATTGATCATCAATGGCCACCTGACGACATCCGAATGTATATCTACGAGAATAGAAAATTTTCGTTGACTTTCATGCCATGATGATCGAGGTGCACTGTGGAAACTGGGAAGGTGACTAAAGCCTGGTTTACCCTATAAAAGCTTCTGTGATCACAGTAGGAATTTTGCATGGGAAAATTCTAAGTTTTGAAGGATTTGTAAGAAATGTTTGAGGAAACTGACTGTTTAACACTGAGTAAGTTGCCTCAAAATTTCTTACAAATCCTTCAAATTACCTTAGCTGTGCAAAATTCCTACTATGATCACAGGAACTTTGATAGGGCAAACATAGCCAATAGAAATAGAAATAGAGTGGTGTAAACCCTTAATTCCACTTACTTGCAGTAAAACGTACGTATTCTTGCAGTTTGAACATTAAACCCTGACGTTACACTAACAATTAAGTCGCTCACAGTCTTCGCTTCTTGGTAATATGTCACCATCAAAACATACGAAGCAAACTTTGTAATTGGCAGAGGCAAATACAGCTGACTCTAAAATAAAATATATGTGTAATATTTGCTTAGTTTTGGAATTTTATCAAGTGTTTATCGGACTTGTATACATCGATATATTGCCCCTTGACCAAAGTGGAAATTAGAAAACTGAAATAGTATGGTATGCCCTTGTTGGCATTTTGGGGAGAACAGTTCAGAACTGATAGAGATATCAATTTTATTTTAAGTTCCTTAATCCTGTAGTAACAACACTGGGCCAATAAGAACCATTCCCAACTGCATCTCCACGGAAAACAGTTAGAGTTACCCAGTAAAGTAAGTTATGTTTTTCGAGAACTATTAAAATATAGTATAAAACCTTACCAATCGATTAAGAACTGAAAAACCTTTAAATGGCGCATAAGGCAGTAAGGTTCGAGCACCGACCAAATTACCCAGCGTTGTAGGCACGTTGACAGCGTCAGGTGCAGCGACTGTTAGATACTTATAATCAACACAGTATTCAGATACTGAATCGACTAAACACGGCTGTTCAACACGTTGACGTAGATGTGTTGCCTTGTAGTATTCCTCTGGTATCATCACCACATAGTCCTGAACATGCGAGCACGAAAAATAAGAGTGACGAAATACAGTCAAACCACTAAAGGCCCATTTGCACTCAGGAAAATTTTCCGTTGAAAAACATTTCAACAATGATATTTTCGGAAAATGTTCTGTCCGTGGAAAATGGTTCTTGAGTGGAAATTGGCCTTAAGAAGTGGATATTTTCGGGATCTCACTTATTTATTTATTTATTAACTTCACAACCTTTTACACATGAACAGATATATATTAAATTTAAGAGTATACACGTAAATGAAAGAAAAATAACTTGAAGTTATAATCCACAGGACAAGAATCCCATATTTTAAAAGACCAACCCAAGAAAGACAACAATAGTTATTATAACATTGAACATGAAATTTAACATTTAAGAGCAACAAGTTTGGTTATGGGAACGACACTTGGAACAATAAGTCTTGCAAGCGCGCATTCTATTGACGTCAAAGATAGATTCAAGTTTGAAAAGGTAGTGAGAAAACAGATTGTGTCTCCTCAGTTTTAGCCGCTTTTGAAAAATTGACCAAAAACAGCTAAAAATTAGACAAACACAGCACATACCAGCAATAAATTGGATGGTGCAGCAAACAAGGATATTCTCCACTTTCCTCGACTCAAGAAGAACTCCGCCTCCTTGCCACTCTCTTTCACAGTTAAAAATTCAGCATAGGTTCTCGTTTCTGTTGACGTTGGTTTGAATTCAAGGGAAACGACAAGAACATCATTGTAACCATGAGGTAACGGATCTAGAAATCGGATCAATTGGTCAGTTTCTATATACTAAGACTAATTTTTTATCTTGGCAAAAAAAGTATATTCCCGGAAAGAGCATACTAAAATGAGTAAAATTGCAAAGTTTGGTTGAAAAATGTTGAAAATGCGGAGAATATAGCCTTGCGAAGTTCGCAAATTTTGTATACTTTTGTATTGCGTGCGGAAATTGCTTGTCACATTTGGGCCGAAAATGGTAGCAATTTCCGCACGCAATACTAAAAGTATACAGAATTTGCAAACTTTGCAGCAAGGCTTTATATTTTCCGCATTTACAACATTTCGCTATGGACGACATTTTGCCATTTTGATCTAGACAAGAAGGACGCAATCCAACACCACACCTAGACAAAGCGTCTCAAAATTAGTACAATTGCAAAGTTTGGCTGCGAAATATTATAAAATGAGGAAAATATAGCCCTGTGAAGTTCACAAATTTTATATATATTTATATTACGCGCGGTAAAAATAACCACTTTCCGCTCAAAAATGGTTATTTTTCCCGCGCGTAATGCAAATATATACAAAATTTGCGAACTTCACAAGGCTATATTTTCTTCATTTTACAACATTTCGCAACCAAACTTTGCAATTTTACTCATTTTAAGATGCTCTTTCTAGGTGTGGTGTGGTGTTGGATTTCGTTCTTGTTTAGATCAAAATTTCGTCGATAACCGGAATCACCCATTAGTACTTACCGACTTGTCCTGTTGGTGATATAGTAATTTGTCCATATGTGGGACGAAACGAGTCTAACATATAACGAATTAGGAGACGGTATTTTGCCGGCCGTGGAATTCCAACAATTATATCGAATGAACTCTAAAAAGATATGAAAAGAAACTTTTCGAAACAAGAAAATTATTTGCAGTATGTACATTTCTGACTAAATACGACAAACACCGCGTGTTCCCTTTGCGCTTTTCTGAAAGAAGATGTACCCAAAACAACACAGGTACTCTATACCTGTTCGGCTAATGATGGAACATATCCATGACCAGAGAATCCAGAAAACTCAGTTTCATTATGACGCATGGTGAGTGGCCGTTTATCTCTTGTTGTGCCATCCTCGAACTCAGCATGAATGTGGTGCAAATTTTTCACATAAAAACCATCTGATTTCACGCTGACAAATAAAATGAAAGTATAAGTTTATCTGATAAATATATCATTATAAAGTTAGTTTTATTGTCCTTTTAGTAGTAACCATAGGACTGAACAGGAAACTCGTACAAAATATAACTTTTTCTTACGCTAAATTTCCTTCATACCTGGTACATTTCGTTCCTCCCACGTTTCGTTTACATGAACAATCGCCGTTTCCCTTCTCACATGTGTTGTCGAGTGATCCACCGTAATTACACTCGCATCCTGCAACGATCAAATACAAATATCACGATATCACTTTTACTGATGAACAGTTTCCGGAATCACAGGACCGTACAGTTGCATTTTTCGCCACTGCTCCTGGTTAGACGTAAAAAATGTATAAAAATTCACAACTCGAAATACCATCTACAATACCCTTCTATACATATAAGTCTCACCTTTACAACCAAATATACTGTAATCTCTCAAGTCAGTTGAGCCATCTTTACAGCTTGAACAAGCGTGTCCATTGACACGTGATTTACAGGAACATTGACCAGAGACTTTATCACAGTTCTTCAACTGACTGTTAGTGCCCAGTTTGCTGCACGTGCATCTCTGACAACCTTGAGGATTGTCGAACTGAAGATTATAGTGGAAATCTGTACATGTGTCACAGAATTTGCCACCGACGTTGTCTTTGCATTTACATTCAACCTGAAACAGGAATTGTTGGCTTGTTTATTGTCTTGTTTATTGAATTTCTCACTCGTTGGTGAGCGGATTTCCCAACTGGGCTGGTTGTATAAAACTCTTAATTACTTTTTTAATCACTATTTTGTAGTTAAATAGTGATTAACTCTCAAATACGTGCTTCTTATTGGATGACGTTTCCACTAACTATAGTTAACTTTAATCACTTTTTTATACAATCGGCCCCTGGTCATTACCCAATTGATAGGGGATCCGAGGTACTGTACCTACGATTTTAACGTCCTTGCCCGAAAGTCTAACCATTTACTGATGTCAATGTAAAGGTTGCTCTTTCTCTCAATTATTTTAAGACCTTGAGTAGAGGTCCGACCAAGGATTGAACCCGGGTCTCCCTAGCCTGCGAACAGGCTCTCAAGCTGAATTGAGGGCCTGCATCGATGACTAATGAATTTGAATATCTGCCCCGTAACGTTCGTTTTTCCAAATATGGAATGTCTATCCTTATATGGTGTTGTTTACAACTTTCGTGCAAACTAAATTTAGACCGTGCTAACTAAATTTAGACCGTACAGTTTATACTGTTTTTCGAAATATAAGATATTCAAGCAAAAGTTCAAATGTTTTAAATACTGTTTTCTCAAAACAGAACATTTCGTGCTTTGAGATAAGACGGCCAAGACCAATTTGATCAGTTAATGTGTTTCTTATGCATAGTGCTTCAGCAGTTGACATATATAGAGCTCAGCGGAAACATATAAATTATAGCATCTGACCAATGAGAATTTCGCGTCACGATTTGAGACGCAGATATTCAAATTCATTAGTCATCGATGCAGGCTCTCAATTCAGCTTGAGAGCCTTTCGCAGGCTAGGGTCTCCCAGCTTGAAAGGCAAGCTAGCGGGGTGATCACGCCACCACAAGTGCTGGTCACAACACAAGAGCTGACAGTTACATTAAAATATTACATCTCATTCAAGCTTGGTTCTATCGTGCTTAAATCCTAATTGTATTAATATAACTTTACTTCGCCTTACCGCAAGAGTAGAGTTACAACCAGACAATAATCCTGCAATAGGTTTGATCCCAGAAACGTCACAGTTACACTCCTTACAGTCTGGAAATCCGAAGAATCCGACTCGACATCCGTTGCATCTTTTCCCATCAAAACCTCTTCTACATTGGCACTGTCCTGTCAATGAACTGCAGAACGTACTGAGTGAACCATGGTTGTCACAGTTACATGCTGAAAATTTAAAATAAGAAATAGAATTATGACAAATACTCTTATGTACACTGAATAGCTTTATCAGTTCTAAGCTGTTCTCCCTAGAGGTCCAGTAAGAGTCATCTCTCATTGATCCAGTGTTATCACAGGAGGAAACCTAAACTAAACTTACTTTATTTATATCGCTCTATCAGTTCTAAACTGTTCTCCCTAGAGGTCCAGTAAGGATCATCCATTATTGATCCCGTGTTACTACAGGAGGAAACCTAAATTAAACTAACTTTATTTATACTGGATAGCTCCATCTGTTCTAAACTGTTCTTCCTAGAGGTCCAGTAAGGATCATCCCTGCATTATTGATCCCGTGTTACTACAGGAGGAAACCTAAATTAAACTAACTTTATTTATACTGGATAGTTCTATCCATTTTGCCTCTACACACACATGTACCTTTACACGTGGGGAACAGATAGTTTCCAGGTTTGCAGCGATTACACTTGATGCCAGAAAAATTTGGTTTGCATTTACATCGACCACGACGATCACAGTTCCCGCTTTCTACTCCTCTAGGGTCACAGTCACATCCTAGAAATACACCAACATGTTAGTACTAGTATTTATTACCATACCACACGATACCACGCCATACCATACTATACCATGCCATACCATACCATACCATACCATGCATACCATACCATACCATACCATACCATACCATACCATACCAAACCATACCATATACACCACACCATACCACACCATACCACACCATACCTACCATACCACATCATAACATACCACACCATAACATACCACACCATACCATACCATACCATACAACACCACACCATACCTACCATACCACATCATAACATACCACACCATACCATACCATACCATACCATACAACACCACACCACACCATACCTACCATACCACATCATAACATACCATACCATACAACACCACACCACACCATACCTACCATACCACATCATAACATACCACACCATAACATACCATACCATACCATACAACACCACACCATACCTACCATACCACATCATAACATACCACACCACACCATACCATACCATACCATACCATACCATACCATACAACACCACACCATACCTACCATACCACATCATAACATACCATACCATACAACACCACACCACACCATACCTACCATACCACATCATAACATACCACACCATAACATACCACACCATACCATACCATACCATACAACACCACACCACACCATACCTACCATACCACATCATAACATACCACACCATAACATACCACACCATACCATACCATACCATACAACACCACACCACACCATACCTACCATACCACATCATAACATACCACACCATAACATACCACACCATACCATACCATACCATACAACACCACACCACACCATACCTACCATACCACATCATAACATACCACACCATAACATACCACACCATACCATACCATACCATACAACACCACACCACACCATACCTACCATACCACATCATAACATACCACACCATAACATACCACACCATACCATACCATACCATACAACACCACACCACACCATACCTACCATACCACATCATAACATACCACACCATAACATACCACACCATACCATACCATACCATACAACACCACACCACACCATACCTACCATACCACATCATAACATACCACACCATACCATACCATACCATACCATACCACACCATACCATACCATACCATACCACACCACACCACAACACACCTCACCGTACCGTACCATACCATACCACACCATACCATACCATACCATACCATACCATACCATACCAACAACAATGAACATAACATACGTACGTCGACAGACAGGGAAAGCATAATACCCAGAGCGACACTGCAGACACTGACGACCAATAATATTAGGTCTCCGACAAGTACATTGTCCATGGACTGAATTACAATATCGACTTCGAGAACCCAGATAACTACACCGACAAGACAATGCTCCATTGTTGAAATTCGTCACCAAAGCAAAACTGGTGTTCCTGCAGTAGTTGGGATCGTTCGGATCAATAACATAGTTGTTCAGACTACATTGTTCAACCCAAGCTCTTGAGTTGTCGATTGAAGTGAATGAAAGAACGTTATCGGAATAGCTGGTGCTAGGAATCCGGTAGATCCAGGACTGAAATATGGAGAAACATATTAATTATTTGGTATAAAGATACTATAAACTTCTGTTACCATACGTTGATGTAGAGAAATATATGTAGCAATTGGGAACTTTTTCTGAGAATTTAGAACAATGTGATAATTTTCCTGGGGCCTTTTTGACATTCGACTGGAATTTCCGCTGCAGTGAAAGTGATATACTTACTACTTGTACATCCAGTTTTACCGGAAAGCGTACTTCAACACGAGTTGTTCCCTGTCTGATTCTGAAGTAATCCCCTGTGTCAGTAGGTTTCACCGCAATTCGACAGAATTCTGTGTTTGGACAGTATTTGAACTCGGCCACGCCTCGTAGAGTTGTTCCGTAGGTGGTGATAGAAACTTGCCCGCGGACAACGATGTTCCTCGTCTGTTGGTATTGGATAATGATGACAAAATTATCCGTTTTTTTGTTGAAGAATTGCCGGAACTTTACTAACGTATCCTGTGAAAAATAAACACAAAAGAAAAGTTTAAAACTGAAAGAGCAATCCAGCATGAATAAAGTTAGTTCCGGAAGGACTCTTACGGGGTCTCTAGGGCGAATAGTTTGGAAATGATAAATCCATCCAGTATAAACAAAGTTAGTCTAATTCACATCAGATTATGAGTCGTCTTCAGCATAGTATCCTTGTTTGGAAGACTAACCTTTTCTGCGCTCCTTGTTGAGAACGAGCCCACAGGGTTGACGACAGATCGCGATATTGGCCGATGTTGTGTAGACTTTGTGGGTTCTTCGTAGTTTGACGAGATACATCTATCTTGCAATGATCTGCAAACTAATGCTGGAGTGATGTAGTCTGCATGCCACAAGTCGTACGGAATGGCGGTTATGTAATCCTAGATAAAAATATTAAGAAAAATAGTAATAAAATATATCAATTTGCTATCTGGTGTACACACGCAAAAATCTCACAACTTGTCAACAAGATGTGTTCGCAAAAAGCTTGTGGCAAGTTCGTCAATAAGTTGTGACAATGTTGTTATTTTATCAAGTTGCTAAAAGGTCGTCACTCACAACTTGTTGAAAAATTGTTGAATTGCAGGACGATAACAAGTTGTTGTAACAACTTGCAACAAGTCTGTTGAGCTCAACAAACTTGTAGCAAGTTGTCAACAAGCCATTGACAACTTGTCAACAAGCTGAGAACAAGCAGTGCGCACACATCCTGTTCACAAGTTGTTGGAACAGCATTGCTACAAGTCCAGTGCAGGTTTGTTACAACTTGACGTTTTTACATAATATGTAGTATAGATCCATTACGTATTTAATCAAGAACATTCAAACTGAACTTACTATAGCGATATGTGCTTCTCTTGAAGTGAACAAATTCAACGGGGTCTGTCCTTTGTCGACATCGAAAACTTTGACCGCCTTGACATCCGGCTTCATAGCGACTTGCCGACATCCAAACTGATACTTACATGGAACTACATGTACGGAGCTATGTTCACGATACACGTACAAATCTATCTTGTGCAAGTTCTCTCCATGACTGATGTAATGTACGACAAAGACGTAGAAGCCAGACTTAGGTATGTTCATGTCCACTGCAAAACGATTCTAGGTGGGACAGTTTACAAGAGAGCCAAGATTAAAGTAAGTTAAAGCCCGGTTCCACACTATCCGAGTTTCTGTGATCACAGTAGAAATTTTGCATCGGTAAAATCTAAGTTTTGAAGGATTTGTAAGAAGTCTTTGAGGGAACTGACTCAGTGTTAAAAACTAAGTGAGTTTCCTCAAATATATCTTACAAATTCTCCAAATTTACGGATGCAAAATTCCTACTGTAATCACAGAAACATTGTTAATGTAAACAAGCCTTAATTAAGTAAGCCTTAAGAAAGTGGGTATGCTAATCACCTTACTTGCAGCTGAGAGCTAAGCTGAATTATGAAGGACGCAGCTCAAACCTGATCCAGTCGAAGGTTTTCTAAGGGCGCCTCTGGCAGCCACCTTATAACTCATGTCTGTTCACGGAGCACAGCTACGGTGGGGTGGAAGGGTCAGTTAGGGGCTAATCCCAAGTCCCAACCCACCCTGTCAACATTCCTCATGGGCGGAAACCGGAGCACCCGGAGAAAACCCACCACTTTCGGCAGAGTGTCGTCGACCGACTCTTTTCACATAAGAATCATGAGTTCACAGCGAGAACCCACGATTTCATTGAGCAATTAGGTAAGACCCTTCCTGGACCACTAGGAACAACAGTTTAGAACTGATAGTGCCATCCAGTATCAATAAAGTTAGTTTAGATTTCCTTTCTAAAACCATCTCAATAAATGATAGCTGAAATGGAGCCTCTGGAAGAACAATTTAGAAGTCACAGATCTTTCTAATATAAATAAAGTTAGTTTAATGCTAATAAATTACCTGTTCACTACTCATTAACACTAACTGGTTGCCCGTCAATTGCTGCAACACTGTATTATTGCTGTAATACTTCAAAACGAGTTTATCCTCCGTGCCCCAGGCCTCTCTCGCGAAGTATCCATGCTCGGCTTCGTGTTTCACCGCGTGTTCGTCAGAGACCTCGGGATAACTATATCGATCACAGATCTCATCCCTGGGACCATCAACCACACACGGATCAACTCGTTCTGTTTTCAGAATTCGACCCGTGTAGTATTCCTCCGGCAGGAAAACGAAGTAGTCCTGCGTGAGAGAAGGGAATGAAAGTTTAAACTGCCGTGGTTTGTGTCCAGTAATTCTACAATAAGCTACCGTGGTTTGTATCTGAACTATCTGAAAAAGATACCTCACACATTCTGCAATAAGCTGTCGTAGTTTGTGTCTGAACTATCTGACATGGAGGTTCAGTGTAACTAGTAACTACTATCATTGAAACAACTTCAACAACCACTTACCATTAACATATATTTGCTCTCGCAGTCAATGGTCACCGTCCAGACTCCTTCGAACATTAAAAACGCCTGAACAACGTTATTTTGTGATACTGCCAGCAAGGAACTTCGTTCTCTGTTCTGATTTCGTGTTGACGATAATGTCATGGAGACAATTCTCGTGTAACCTGGAACACCTTGAAGAAAAAATAAACAACTCTTTCAAGTTGAATGCTTTTGTTTGAAAAATTTTAAAATTTTTGCAGGCGTTACAATTTTTCAAAACCAAACATATTTCTTTCTATTACTTCTTCCTTTTAAATTTATTTTCCTCATTTTTTTGCCCAACTGCAATTTTTCTGAGGGCCCCCCCCCCCCGCCTCGTACGCTTATGAAAAAAACTACTAGAGTAACCAACCTTGTGTCGGGCTAAGCGTGAAACTGACATCGGTTGTTGTTGGATAGCCAACAGGTTCAAATATACAACGGAAAAGAATACGATACAGACTGCGTCGTGGGATCTTGATTGATAAGACAACTGTTGACTGAAAATGAGAAATATGAAGCTTAGCACTATTCTTCACTGAGCAAACTTCTGTGGTGGTGTTGGCGACAAAGTGGTTAATGTCTGTGCCTGTCAGCTCTATGAATGAGGTTCTATTTCTTCAATATGCCGTTGTCTCATTACAATTTCGCCCAACATTTCGTCGCATTGAGAAGAGTACTTCCAGGTTGAATCTACCAAACACCATAGATTTTCTCTGGATATTTCGGTTTCCTCCTCTAGTAACACTGGACTGATGGCCCTTATCTCTACGGAAATAACTAACTTTATTTAGACGAGATCATCAGTTTAAACTGTTCGGTTTAAACTTATAAACTCGTCTAAATAAAGTTAGTTCAGGATTCTTCCTGTTGTATTACGAATGGTCTTTGCTCTAGAAAGAATATCTTCACGAATTACTGTACCTGTTCCGGCAAGAAGTTGACATAACCTTTCCAGGAATAAGAAGGGAACATATTTACATCAAAACCGTATTTGACTGGTTTTCTATCTGCGGTTTTGCCATCTTCCACTTCAACTGAAATATGATGTAGTGACGGATAATACACAGAGCCTCTGGATAATCTGTGGAAAAAAAGAGAATTCATAGTAATAGTTTGTTGTTTTGAGGTTTAGTAATTCCACCTTACACACACACTTCGTTTCTGGCCTGCTCTCGCTCGAAATATTAATGGTTCTAATTAATTAATTAATTAATACTCTTACCTCTTCAATCTGGATTAATTATGATTAAAATTAATTATGATTAAAGATTAATTAATAACTTAACTAATGAATTAACCACTAAGTTAGTTAATTAATTAACTAACTTAATGAACTAATTAACTAATTGATTAACTAATTAACTAATTAACTAACTGACTAATTATGATTAATTACTCAACTAATTAATCAATAATGAATTAATTAACCATTAAGTTAGTTAATTAATTAATTAAACACTGCTGCCGAACAATTCATGTCGAACCTGTCACAACGTGTTCCTGCGATATTTGTGCGGCACTGACATTTTCCATTTCGTTTGTCACAGTTTCCATACAAAGCACCGCCTGGATTGCATTTGCACGCTGAAAATACAAAATTCAATATTTTATCAGTTAATATTATTGTCTATAATGATACTACACTGTTCTACATTGACGTCCAATATATAAGGCTCATGCCTCACTGGTCCATTGTTATTACAGGGGAAACCTCAAAACTAAACTAACTCAATCTATAGTTAACTCCATCAGTCAGAGGTGAAGAAAAATTCATGGAGAATGGAATTTGATATCTTACCTTGACATCCAAAGATATCAGAAGACGTGATAGAATGATATCCTCTCTTGCATTCATAGCATGTTTTTCCTTCCATGAATGGTTTACATGAACACTGGCCAGATCTCTTATCACATGACTCCAACGCACCAATCGTAGCACCCTTGAAACAACCACATGATCTACAGCCACGAGGATCTCCTGGTGAAAAGTTGTAGTACAAATCTTTACATCTGTCGCACGTCTCACCTCCCACATTCGTTTTACATCGGCATTGGAACTAGAGAAAAAATATTCAACGTCGTTTACACAGATTGTAGTATTCACCAATTCACCCACAGGCTCATGCTGCTCGACAGTACAATTTATTAACAACGTATGACTGTTTTATGCATGATTGATTTCTTTACAGAAAGTTGTAAACTCGTGCGTGAAGTCTACTACGGTAAAACAAAAAAAAAGTCTTAATGTACATCAAATTAATTATATAATTCAATTCACTTTCAAACAGGATTTTTCAAGAGGTTTACTATATTTGAATTATATAATTAATGATAACCAGAGGTGAAAGTTTTAGAAGAATAATTACATCAAATTGTCTGGTACTTTCATAGTTCATAAAACACCTTCTAAATTTGCACCCTATAAATTCAAATTGCGTTTCAAGTCTTCCAATTTTTGTGCGCACGCCATTTTTAAAGTGTTTTTCAAAAACAACCCTCCAGCACTCGAAAATTTACTTTTCAAAATAATTTTAGTGGTAAAGATACTAACAGACCCCAAACCACCCATGTTTGCATAAAACTTTCACAAACTTTGTAGTTTAGCGGACATTTTCGAACTGTGCAGTTTTCTTCACACACCCTGTAGAAAGTCATACCTTGTCGTTCCCACTGGCGCATGTACTGTTTCCTTGTCTGGCATTTCTTGGTGTACCATGTGGGTTACACACGCACTGCCGACAACGGGGAAATCCGAAGTATCCCGGCTGGCAACGATCACATTGTCGACCAGCAACGTAAGAGTAGCAGATGCAGTTGCCAGAGATGAAGTCGCATTGAGGAACGATTGAGCCTTTGTAATGACACGCACATTCTAGAAAAATAAAATGGTTCGATTAACTATGCAGTGTGCTTCCTAAAGTTGTTTATTGACTTTTTCTCACTCATTGGTAAGCGGATTTCCAACAGGTTATCGCTAAGTGATAGGGGATCGGAGGTACCTACGATTTCAACGTCCTTATCCGAGAAGACGCGAAAGTGTAACCATTTACTGATGTTAATGTAAAGGTAGGTCTTTCTTCTCAATAATTTTAAGACCTTGAGTAGAGGTCCGACCAAGGATTGAACCCGGAGGTCTCCCTGAAAGGCAATCGTGGTGGTCACGATATCACAAGTGCTGATTCTTCCAGTAACTCATAACTTAACTGTCGAAACAACGTGAAATTTTGGGTATAGACTTATTTGAGCATGAAAATCTCAATTCTGGGCTCCATTTTTGCCAAAGCTCCTTGGTAGCGAGATGAAAAATTGATGATGTCGAATCCGAAATATGACCTATAACCGAAGTATATACTGTATATAAAAACGTCAAACATCACTAACCTTTGCAGTCTGGGTAACCATAGTAACCGCTCTTGCAACGATCACATTTTGAGCCTGTATAACCTTCCTTGCAATCACATTGGCCAGAGGCGTTACACTCGATGCGCTGGGAACCAGCGGAAGGGCATGTACACGCTAAAACACGAAATTTGAAATGTATCATGATGGGTAACTTCGTATAAATCCGTTTCTGCAAGCGTTACGGGTTAGGAGATGGTGTTCGACTTCAGAAATTTCGACACTTGACACTGGGACCTATTGGGAAGCACCCTGTTGTTTCGTGCGAGCAAATCAAACTGTATTTATGATGTTTATTTCCCACCAAATACAACATAACAACAAATAATAAAAATATTTTCTGACTGATATCTGCTGATAACAGCCGGTTAACCACCGACAGCTACTTAGGAAAACCCACCTACAAAGTCGAAATTGAAGCTCTTATTAATAATTTACTAAAGGCTGGTCTGCAACACTATCAAAGTTTCTGTGATTACAGTAGGAATCTTGCATAGGTAAATTCTAAGTTTTGAAGGATTTGTAAAAAATGTTTGAGAGAAATGAGTATTAAACAGTGAGTCAGTTCTCTCAAACTTTTCTTGCAAATTTTTCTAAACTTTGATAGTGTGATCACAGAAACTTTGATAGTGTAAACCAGGTTCAACTGTTTTTACCTAATTTTCTGCATGTGGGGAAATCGGCGTATCCCAGCTTGCACTTGCCACATGTCGTCCCATCGTAGTTTGCTTTACATAAGCATTTCCCATGAATATCACATCCTTCAGAAGTCGTGTGTTTCATGTGACAGCCACACCCTGGAAGACGAAAGAAACGTTTCAACTTGAGACAGGCGAAAATCAGCACTGGCAAACCAGTGTCGTGTTCACTTACATTTACAGGAAGGGAAACCATAATATCCTTTTCGACACTTGTCACATTTTCGTCCAGTGATGTATGGTCTACAACGACATTGTCCACCCTTACGTTTGCAGTTTGAAGTAGGGATTGAACCTTGTCTGGAACAGTCACATGCTAGAAAAAATAAACATGATGTAATTTAGTCTTATTGATCTCATAATGATAGCTTACCATACCATACCATATACCACATACCACATACCATATACCACATACCACATACCACAAACACATACCATATACCATATACAACATACCATACCATATACCATACCATATACCATACCATATACCATACCATATACCCTATACCATATACCATACCATATACCATACCATATACCATACCATATACCATACCATATACCATACCATATACCATACCATATACCATACCATATCATATACCATATCATATACCATATCATATACCATACCATATACCATACCATATACCATACCATATACCATACCATACCATATACCATACCATACCATATACCATACCATATACCATACCATATATACCATATACCATACCATATCTTATATCTTATACCATACCTTATCATACCACACCAATGATACCATACCATACCATACCTACCATCATACCATCACCTATTTTACATAGCTAAACCATAACATACAATAACCTAACCTAACCTAATCACACCATACCACACCATACAATACCACACATGACATACCAGAACACACCATACTTTATCATACCATTAGATACCACATCTTACCATACTGCACCACACACCAAAACGGTTAAAAAAAATATAAAAATAACGAGACTACATACGTGCACAAATTGGGTAGTTAAAACGACCACGAAAGCATTTATTACACCTCTTGCCAACGTACTCTCTCTTGCATGGACAGCTTCGATTGGGAACATTGCAGATAAAGCCAGCAGTTCCATACTCAGAACAGTAACACGCTACAGAAAACGGGACAAACATTCAGAACTCATGTCATTTACAACCGACTGTTTGCTTATAGCTTTCCGTAGCGGCGCGAAAAAGCACCTATCCCATACGGAATGTACAACTTTCAGAAGCTGAGCGAAACAACATCTCTCCGTTGCAATAATTCCTCTGAAAATAGCGCTCATAAAAGGTACGGATAGATGTTCTTTCATGTCGCTACGGAAAGATGTCCGGTACAAGTGTAAATGTAGACTAAGGTTAACTCATTGAGTTGTACTACGTCGTATTATTTTACTCTGTCTAACGCCAGGCAATTTACTCGTCAAGGGGAGAGCGCTAGCACTCAATGGGTTAATTCCTGAAAATAAAGATTAATCTAGAAGTTTACCTTGTCTTTTCGTTCGTACGGAAGCGCTGTCACTAATTTGGTTTCCTAAAATGCAAAGAATTGTTTCTTATTCCTAAAATTATGTTACAGACTCATTTTTGTGCGCAATTAAGGCGTGCGAATTTCACACCATGGTTGGGTTGAACAACCGAACTTACATATTATAAAACCTCGCTGACTTTAGCTTGAGAAAATTTTAATCGTTGATCTTAATGTTGTTCAATCTGGGTTTGTTTTGCTTATCTGAAGAACGTATTAAAGTGCACGAGTAAAGGAAAATATAAGTTACCTCGTACTGAAATTTCTTTCAATGTGTAAAATCTCTATATTGAAAGTAAGAAATACATTTTTTTCTCAACAATCCTTTTAAGTGGAGAAGTCCAATGGTTGATAATTGAATTGAAAAAGTATTAAAGACGTAGCCGGGACATTATAGAACGAGAGAGGTGCACTTACTGAAAGTTCTTCTAAACTCTGAAGATTCTTTGGCTCCCACATCTGAATAAATCTCAATCGCAAGTGGTCAGCAATGACATTGCTACCATCAAACGATACCACAACCTTCATAAACAAACAGAAGAACATATATTGTTTTCTTAAAACGAAAATACTGGATCTGATTGACAGACGGCCAGACCAAACGCCACACCAACCATGCAGCCAAACGAAGAGTCGACAGAAGATTTGATCCCCTCACCTTTTCACTGGACCCATTTTTCACACGCTCTTGCACAATGCACAAGTTATTACCGATGTCCATATCATTGAAACCAAACACGTTGGCGCATTGCTGAGCACGAGAGACCAAGTACACCAACGCATTGTACTGTTTCCCTTCATTCCTTGATGCTTCAATGACCCACACTGAAGGCTGGGGTGTAAATGCTGTGCTCACTGACACTTGGTAAATGTGATATTTCTGAAAGAAAGTATTCCACGGGTTTAATCCTTTGTTTGCTAACGGGCACCTTACATACATGAACTTGCGAGTAGAGCTCGACCACTGGCCTCTGTAGCTCAGTTGGTTAGAATGCACCGGAATCGCAGGGTCGTAGGTTTGATTCCCGCCAGAGGACCAATAGTTGATTTTTCGCAACTGCTCAAAATTTACACTTGAAATGTCCCGCTCAAAACACAATCAGCATACCTGTTTGAGGTTTATGGTGATGTCGACACGTTCATCTGCGGAACTATTGGAGAGTACTGCAGACTGCCAATAACGTGAGCTGGAATGAGGCGTGGTCACAGATTCAATACTGTTATCACCATCACACACACCCCAGTCTAACTCAAACTCATCTATGAAAAAAATACAGCTTGTCTATCAGCTTTATTGGACACAATAAAGTAGAAATATTTACAAGTTATAAGACCTATGGGGATAGCGCAAACGCGGGACAACGAGACCCATGCTAGGCGTAACCCCTAACCTAATATTAAACTAGTAATAGACTCCCCCCCCCAAAAAAAACCCCAAAAAACAAAAAGGCAGTCTCTTGTCTTGAAAGCGACCAAGTGCATGCCATATCAACATTGAAAGTACTGTTGACCAACGCGGTGTATGTCACATGCAGAAAGTTTTTAAAAATAACTGGCGAACTTTTCAGGAGAGGCTATATTTCCAACATTATTCCAAGTTATAACTATTCGGTTAAAAAAGATCCTTGGAAAGTGGATGTTCTGCAGTATGGATATTTTAACAATAGAGATGGATTAGAGACCATATTTCAAACTGCCTGCCCGCATATAAACTACTTGAATACTGCAAAGTCAACTTTTTGACAATAAGTGCGAGTAGGTTGCGGGCATTTTAAAGTTTATATTTTTACGACGATAATTCCACCGTACATATATATTTATACCAGATGGTGTAAATGTAATGTGTTAATGTGAATTTCTCAAACCTATCAAGTTCAATAAATTGTTTTGATTTATCATTTACACATGTTACTCCCTGGGGCTAAAAATTCCTGTCAGTTTTTTCTGCCGAACTAAAAGTCAATTTCTCAGATGTATTTTCAAATTTAATCCAAGGCGGAAATTATGTTAATAATGAAATGTGAAACTTTCGTAGAACGCTTCCTGGCAATTTATCAAAATATTGCGTCGAATATATTGACAAACTACAAATGGATCTCGACTCTGTCGGGACGCAGGGTGGCATTGATTTGTTGATTTTATCACATAAATACAAACATCTTCGTGCTAATATTATTGCGCATTTTGAACAAGGTTGCCACATTTCCCCTTACGGCTTTTGGGCTGACAATATTAACATGATTCAGTGAATATATTATGAAATTTTCATAACATATTCCGTATTCGCGATACTCAAAACCACAAGCTATTCTAATGTTTGCAGAATAAATTTGTTTATGAATGCTTGCAGTTCGAATGTAACAAGCCCACGCTTTATTTGTTGTGTCATGTAATGAATCATAATAAATCCTTATATATACACTTAAAATATTACTGCGCTTAATATGTATGAATTCGAGACATATTAGACCACAAATACAGCACATTACAAACTGATTTTACGACTGGTAAACCACATATCCAATCCATCAATTATTGTCTTGTGTTTCTATGTACGCGACAATATTATAGGCCACAAAATAAATACGGATATAAACAGCCATGACACATATATAAATATATTTATGGTAATACAGACATGAAAACTAAACCTTTGTCATAGGCGCGCTGTGCGCCATATACATGAAGTCATACATACAATATCTCATTCCTTTACCTCTCGAATAACAATATGTTTCAAACTCTCCACATGTCGACGTTGCGCTTATAGGCTTTCCGTGCGCAATTTCACCACTTTCCAAGTCTAATTTGACGCATTCAGTTGACGCGAATACTTGTATGGAATAAATTGCGATCACCAGACGAACGAGACGAAGCGCAGCCATCGTTCAATACAGTAAACTGGCAACCGGCAACAATGATAATGGCGCGTAATAGCACAGGGTAATAGACAGGACGAGATGAAACACACTTGGTGTTTGTGACGCGCCAATGACACTCCCTGTTCGCAATGTTTTCTCAGGAAACGATAAAGGAAAACCCCTGTCTCTCCGCGCTAACACTCTCTCTGGAATTTACGCAATTATGCAAATATGCATGGATCGCGCGTGAGTGTTAATGCGTGTAAATTTAGTTTTAAATGCGCGGGTGTGCGCAAGTGTTGAATTCGTCAATTCGCATAAAGAAAGTTGCGCGCTTTCGAATATGTAAAAATTTGGCAGATTTTTATTCTAAGGCCATAACAGCATGTGCTTTATACTTTCATTCAAACATTGTGTAAGCGTCCAGAAATTTCAGATAAAGGTTAATTAAAAGGGACATCGCAATATGAAAACATTATGGTTTTTGGTGATGCGAATTGTGATTGAAAGCAGCGTGTTTAAACATTTGCGAGATTTTCCTTTTATAAGCTACGATTTTTGTCAGTACATTTGATTTTAAAAAATATAAGTCTAGAAGAAATACCGGAGGTTGAAGTCGCGTTGTGTACAAATAAAGTTAGGTGGTCTAAAGGTGGCCTGGTCAGCCAGGCTCTAAATAGCGAGGGAGTGGTCGAACGAGCGAAGAAAGCTGCGCAAATTGAAACATTATCTTTGGAAATTCTTTGCTGTCGCCATCAATGAAATGTGGTTTAAAACTACACGGCACATTTAACGCTGTGATGGGTTTGGGGTTTTCAGAAATTCGACACCAACTAGAAGGATTCAATTAAGAGTTAGACGAACGCATTAAAAAGCCATTAGAACTGGATTATCGAAGGAATTGAGTAAAATATGGACGAACGCAACAGATTCTCCTGATCTCTAAAGAAATGAAACGTAGAGTACTAGAATATAGTTCACTGTCGATTACATTCTTCAGTAAGTGTCAAAATGCATAAAAAGAGAATGGCATCCATGTTAGACAGATAGTGTCTAGTCGGTGATCTGATATCATATTCTTGCCTCTTGGGTTGCGACCTCTATAACGTCATTGTTATTTATATCATTTTTAAACGAGTGACGCAGATGATTTTTAAATACCTGTTAATTGACCTACACTAGGACCCCTATGGACAAAACTAACAATTCTGGTTGGGCCTTGTTGTGTTTAAATAAATAATTTCCATTTTAAACTACATGTAGAAGTTAGCCATTAAACATTGGTACCTTGTTAGTTTGTTTGTGCTTCGGGGCTTTGCACAAAAAGTTATATAAACTAAAAGTATATAATTACCATATATGCATACCATACGCATTACCATAGAACCCTGTTATTGGAGAACTAATCTATATGGTAATTCCAGTCATGTAATCTATTGTGTAACTAATTTTATGGTTATATATAACGAATTGAAAAGGAAATGGATGATTGATCAGTTAAGTTTAAAGTATTCAGATGTTTTTGGATTTTCACAATTAAAACACATACGGCTACCCAAGCTATTAAATGCGTAAAAATTAGCTATTAAATGCGTAAAAACAATTATTTTAAAAGCTTCACACGTATACTATCTAATTCTGTCTGACTCTCTGTACGACCACCAGCAACTCTCACGCCTTAGTCTATTCTCGAGTGTTATGTAAATTTTATTATCAATTAAAAATGCTGTACATTGTCACAACCCTTGCATATATGTGCAACTCTTCAGTGTGTGCTGAGAAAAAGCCGTTCTCCATATTTTATTCTGCATCTATACTGCTCTTCAGTTACATAGAAAGAAAATATTTGGTAAGTCAGTATGCAAGGACAAATAATAGTCAGCATGCATGGTTAAAATAAATACAAACAGTTTGCGCAAAATTGCTACATACAAGGCATAGCTTCTTATAAGGGCTGTTCAAATGAGCCGGGCCAGCCAGATAGCGGGATGTATCGTGTCACGAATTTTTTCCATTTGAATGAACTTTATACTTTTGTTGGAATCAAATTAAGCTATTTCATTTTTGTTTAAAAAAACGCATTTCAATTGATATAAACGTAATACAAAACCTTCAATTAATACAACTTACAGTATTCAGATCAGACAAAATCGATCATTAATTAAAGTAGTAAAAAATCGAACGTTCAAAAGGTATACAAATAGATTGTTTAAGATCGATAAAAAAAACCCAGACAAACAAGCTACGTATTTAAAATTAAGTGGAACGTGCTGCTAAAAGCCAGCTCTGACAAATTAAATGGTTTTATTAAAATTAATGAAGCAATAAAATTGTACCAATGGGAATATTTCAACTTAAAAATTCTTTGATAAAAAAGAGTGTGTCAAGTAACGATTAAACACCTATATGCATGTGTTTCAATTTACATGCAAATTATGTTTATATCATCAACCAGGTATCTTTTATATTGCAAACGCCTAAAAAATCTTATTAAATTATAAGCGAGTAAAACCACTCGCCCAAAACACTCGTTGCAACTATCTTTCAATTTCTAGATCATGTACCTACATGGTCTTCCTGTTAATTGTCAAGTACCAACCCAAAACAGGGCTCTAAATAGTATTGTGTATGCCAGTATTTCAATTTATAGATCATGTCTATGGTGTCTTTATTGTTCCGAAGCTGGTTGCTGTTAGCAGTGAGTTTGGCTCAATCAGGAATTGAAACAGAAGAGTTTGGAGAAGGGAGCAGCTCGACTTCACAGAGCGACACCACTGCACTTGATGAGGATTTAGTATTTTATAAGCATACATTTCTTGAAGGTTAGTTTACACAGTCGACGTCAACTTAAGATACTGATTGCTGCAGAACGTTTATGGAATATAGATAGAATATTGTAACTAGTAATCGGCCCCTAACTAGTGAGTAGTGTAATACTAGTTTGTAATAAGAGAAAACCTCTGGCAATTCAATATATACCGCGCATTGAGCATTCCTTCTATGGAGAATAAGGGTTGTTCACCAATCAATATGTTTTCAATTCTAAGGACTGTTCTCAAAGCATGTCTTGTACACACTGGTAGCAAAAGCTAATTGATGAGGATGTTTAATGTAAGAAATTCAATATACATGATACCAGAGGGCATGAACTTTTGTCTCTAACGATGATTATGGATTATATACAGGTCCGTGAAATGTCTTGCATACAAAGCCGGGTACGATCCTTCTGTTTCGGGTGTGGTTAGGGTGGTGATTTGTGAAACACGAGGATGTTATTCAAAGTTGGAACTCAATGGGTGACAACTGTAGGACCATGAAGTGAATTAAAAATACTTGCCTTACAAGAACCTGTAGAGACAGGATGTTGGTATTCGTGAAAGGAGCAATCCCAGAAGAATGTATAAATGTAGGCCAACCTCTATTCATCGAACACCTTCGGGACCCTTCCGACTTTATCACCTTGACGGGGCCACCAAGAGGGGTTTCAATTGTTTTCAATATAATCTTTTCAGGCTATCGTTTCCCTCATGGTATTATTCAAATGACGACGGTGACATCCTTAATTGAATGTTTGTTTCAATGTGCAAATGACGTTGGCTGCTTGGCAATAAACTATAGAGAGGATTTGTTGCAAGAGAACATGACAGAGAACTGTGAGTTGATTGAAACGATCGCGGTGAACTGGTCTGATGAATTGCTCAGAGATGTTCGGTATAGGTTTTACATGATAATACAGAATAATCTACAGGTATTTTTTTCATAATTACACTGATGCCGGATGCATATTGTTATAATAAGAGCCCTGGTTATAGCTTTTCATATTGTTCATAGTCGAATACAGGCGTCTCTCTAATAAGGACATCTCTCTAATACGGGCATCTCTCTAATACGGACATCTTTCTAATACAGACACCTCTCTAATACAAAATAACAGTAACTCCGAATAACATTTTGATTTTTAATCGACGTTTCGACTAGTTTGTAGTCATCCTCAGGATTATGAAGGATGACTACAAACTAGTCGAAACGTCGATTAAAAATCAAAATGTTATTCGGAGTTACTGTTATTTTGTATTTTCTTAAAATCCTGGGTGGTTCCCGTAATTATCTCTAATACAGACACCTCTCTAATACAGACACCTCTCTAATACAGACATCTCTCTAATACAGACACCTCTCTAATACAGACATCTCTCTAATACAGACATCTCTCTAATACAGACACCTCTCTAATACAGAC
>CACRXK020007352.1:0-23039 GCA_902702795.2 Paramuricea clavata
GTGTACTCCCCAAGGAAAGTTTTGAAATTTGAAGCACGGAAATGCCATTTCCTGCATTCTGAGCATCCAAATTTGCTCTAAAATTTATGCTAACTATTCTTGTATTTGTAATAAAAGAAGGGAAAATGCACAAAAAGTAAAAAAGAATATTAACCGTAATTTATCATTACCGATTAGAGGGATAATTCCCAGAAAATTTTTGTAATTTGAAACCCGGAAATGCAATTTCCTGCATTCTGAGCATCCAAAAAATAAAAAATTATTAAGTAAACAATAATTTATCATTACTTGGTGGTAAAAGTGATAAAATACTTCAGATTGATCGCTATTATGAATTTGGTTTATATTATTGTGTTCACATTACATATATTTAACTTTTGAAGTCATATATATTTAACTTTTGAAGGGGTCCAAATCCGCCAACAGGGGTCCATATATACTAGTAGATTTGGACCCCCGGGGGTCCATATCCACTAGTAGATTTGGACCGGGAGGTCCAAATCAACTGCGACACCGGCATGGAATATAGCATAATAGTAGTGGCAATGATAAATAATTACTGTACTGTAGATGATTTAGATCATACTTGAATCTACATACAAGGTCTACTACAGTCAATAGTCTACGGTCAATAATATTGGGCCGGCATGGAATAGCATAATAGTAGTGGCAATGATAAATAATTACTGTACTGTATATGATTTAGATCATACTTGTATGTAGAGATAGAGGCTATATTTAGTTTATTTTCCTCTTCAATTAAGACATTGGCAACGGGTTGAGAAAAGTATTTGCAAATGTCTGATGTAAACTCAATGAAGGCTGGGGACTTCACATCATGGGCAAATATTTTCAGCCTGGCTGATCGGGCACCCTGTTTGAGTCAAGTGAGATACCAGGCTAGCCCAGTAATGGTTGAAAATTTGGCCAACATTGCCATTAGCAGATAATTTGGTTAAATATAAATCAGTGAGTGTTTGCCTTTCTTGTGCTCATTTTTTAATATACGTGTATGAATGTAACCTTAGCACCATTATATTGTTAATACTGGCAAAGAATTAGCATAACATTTTCATTTAATATATATGCAGTCTACAGTATGATTTATAAACAAGAGAGAAATTCGATCTACTGTATAAAGATAAAAAATGCATACCTTGCCTGGAGTTCTTCATAGGAAAGTAGTCCGAATACCATACTTAAAATAAGCAAAATTCTTCACTCTAAAATATAATAACAAATAGACTGTCATTTAGAAAACTATTATAAGAAATATCATCTGTAATACGGATTATAGGTCGATATTTAAATAGATTTTTATATGTGTCTATGATGTTTATATATGCGATCAAATCTATCACAAATCACAATCAATTGAAGTGTAAATAAGTCGCTACAAAATATAAAAATACTCACCGAATATTGCGCTTTATTACGAGAATACGATCCATTTAGTTCAGCGAATAAACGAGACTTGATATATACATAAAATGATACAAAAAATCGGCAAAGACTTGTGTCCCACCGCCAAAAATTCAAATACAAAACATCACACTTCGATGATATATGGGGGGTGGACCTCTGTTATATTAAGGGCGGTTCGGTGCGCTCAATGTGTAACTGGAGTATCATGTAAATCCAGTGAACTGAACTAGCGCGGCCCCTACGCGGAAATTTGCTGAATATATTTATAATTTTATAATTTGTCAGGCGATCATTTTTTAAGTTCGGCTTATCAAGTGGTCTTTCAGAGCAAATTTTAGAAACACTTTATCAAAAAAGCAAAGTTATTTGACGAGTACAAATTTTTCCAAATCTCGCGTAGAAACACCAACTATGAACTATCTATGTTTTGGACTAAACATCGAATACTATAGACTGCACTTGCATCAATCCTTCCTTTAGTTTTTAAGTGGGGTATTTGCCACTAAAAAAGAGTGTACAAAAATTGAAAAACATTGATTGGAAAACCTCACAAAATTCACGCGTGTTTCAGTATACCTAAAAGAGTACACTCTTTTGCCTCGATCTTGGCTTCACCCAATTTATAGTATTTATATTAAATTTGATCACTGATACGACGTTGCCACAACGGCGTCAGAACGACGTCGAAACAACGTCGTTTTTGCGACGTCGATAACTCGTTATCAGAGCGACGTCGAAACAACGTTGATTATACGACGTCTATAATTCGTCGTGAAGGTGACGTCGAAACGACGTCGATATTTAGTCGATCGACGTCTCGACTTCATTTCGACGAAATTTCGACGTCGAAACGACGTCGTGTGCCGGCTGGGAAGTGTTTTATATTTGTATTATTAATATACAAATATTATATTGTTATTAATAATAAGATATTAACAATAATGATATCTTGGTAATAAGATATTTTGTGTTTATATAACAAGTTTTCAGGATTCCAACATTCCAAGAACCATGATTCCAAGATACCGATTTCAGGTTTTACAACTTGCCATCAAATTCATCTGCATCATAATTATATATTCTCTAGAAATCACTAAGTAAATATTAATTAACCAATCTGTGTTTGTTTATCCAATGAAGAAATACTTATCGCGCAGTGAGCGGGCATTCACATGACCATTACATACACTTGGCTTGTTACAGCTAATCCGTCTTATATTTTTTCCATTTAGCACCATGAAGCGTTTTGCGCGCATCGCCGTCGTGTCTTTCCTATTTTCATCCTTGGTTCTCATCGAAAGCGAAGCTGGGGACCAAACGGAACAAGCAAAGGCTGAATCGTTTCTGAAAAATGTCAATACAATCTTGGCGCAGAAGGGCTACGAAGACAGCGTGGCCTCCTGGGCGTACAGTACTAACATCACGGACTACAACTCTGCGGTGAAAGTCCAAGTCAGTCTCGCCTATAGCAAAGCTTACGCAGAAATCCAAAAGAATGCTTCTCGATTCGATTTGAGCAAATTGAAAGAAGACGCCGCACGACAAATTAAATTCCTGCGCAATTCTACAGCACTGAAAAACCAAACTGAACTTAAAGAAGCCGAGAATCTTGGTGCAAAATTGAGCAAATTGTACAGCACGGCTAAAGTCGGCACAGCTTCGTTGAGTCCGGAGTTAGTTAACATCATGGCGAAATCACGCGATTATAATAAGCTCCTTGACGCTTGGTGGGGATGGCGCAATGAATCCGGGCGCAAAATGCGAGACCTTTACAGACGCTACGTGGATTTAACAAACAAAGGTGCGAGAGAGAACGGTTACACTGATCGCGGACAAGCATGGAGAGGAAAATACGAGGTTGATGATCTTGGCGCTATTGTGGAAAAATTGTGGAATGACCTGCGACCATTGTACCTAGAAATGCATGCGTATGTGCGACACAAATTAAGAAAAGTCTATCCTGACAAAGTTGTCGAAGACGGTTACATTGAAGCTCACTTGTTAGGCAACATGTGGGCACAGAGTTGGGTTAATATATTTGATTTAGTGGAGCCTTACAAGAACAAATCTAGTCTGGATGTTACATCGAATATGAAGACAGACCCGCGGTATAATACTGCTGAGAAATTGACCAAATTGGCAGAGGATTTTTTCCTGTCGCTTGGATTAAAACGTCTTCCTTCTGCCTTCTACAAAAAGTCTTTGTTAGAGAAACCAAAAGATCGCGAGGTGGTATGTCATGCTTCTGCTTGGGATTTCAGTTTGTACAAAGATGTGAGGTAAGATGATCTGTTTTTGTTAAAAATACCATGTTTTCCTTCTAAATCAGGAAACGTATGACGTATGTTAGACGAGGAATTCGTCCAGAAACTCTCGCCGTAACATAAATTCGGTCAACAACGTATTTTCCGTCTCAATTTAACTGGCTTTCCCTCTAACTTTCTAGTCCAAACGACGGGGAACGTTAAACGAATTTAATTTAGTCCCGTCTTAGATAAGAAACGCTCTGATTCCCGTCTTAAATGAATTATGCCTATTTCAAACCTCGAACTTTCACGTGCCGTACCTAATGCAAATCCAGGTTTTGAATTGGGTAGTCAAAGATCTTCTCCAGGACCAAGCTCATTACACAGTCCGTTCGGACTTCAAAATCTTAGTAATATTTTTCCCAGCAATGTATCCTTAACACCACTTGTCGACATGTTGAAAACTGTTTTGAACATGTCGACAAGTGCTGTTCAGGATATATATTGCTAGGAAAAATATTACTCAGATTTTGAGTTCTGATCAGACAGTGTAATATGGTTATCACTTAACTTAACTACAAAGATTCGGAGCAGTGCCATTGATAAAACAGTGCAGTATTAACACGATGGTTTATAATTGTGGTAACTACCCTACGTGCAGTTGCATGCACATAGGCTTAATGACCTTAATGCCAACTGGGACTGCACGCAGCAACATGATGTGTCAATATTTGTACGCCTGTCTATCGTGCTAAAATTAGGGATTTATTTTACTTCCTTCTTAATTTACATATAATGTTGAAATATGGCTTCAACGTAACTGTAAACTGTGAATATATTACGCAATTTACGCTATCTTGTATTAAATCGCAAAATGCGAGAATAAAATGAGGCAGTAAGTAGGTCGTTTGCAACTTGCCGCACTCTCTGAAAGTTGAAATATCCCTGCAATATTAATTCTGCTCTTTTGTGCAGCGGTTAGGTTATAACTATTTGTCTATATAAAATATTGCACTCGGAATAAACAAATATCTCAAATATGGTCTAATATGCGAGATGGATCGTGACCAGACTGTGACCTAAACCAGGTAATTATTACACCATTTTAATACTTTCACATTCAACTTTCGCGTCACATCCATCATTCAGCTAAAACCAGTGTATTGGTCTACAACTGAAAATTTATAGTCCTCTTTTGAAACGTCGATCGATCTTATGCTAGCTACCTATAAATCGGTGCGCTCGTTGCACTGAGTTATCTTTCACCCCACGAAGTCGTGCTTCTTGCGCTGAGCCATATAGCCTATGCAATTCAGCCAAGTCGAATGTGAGCAGTGAAGAAATATTCAGTGCACATTTTCTATGAAATAGGTAATGTAAATTACAAGGCACTGACAGACTGGCTGGGAGAGCCTATATAGCAGCTACACGGTAATTGATATGAGTCGACTTGTAGCAAGTCTACTGAAACGTCACTCAGAGAAAGGGCAATCGCTTGCTTCGAGGCAATTGCGCTAGCGCTTGCATCAAAGCAATTGCGCTTGCATCGCAGAACAATAAGGTCATTCAAACCAAAGATCGCTTCTGTGAACTTCAAAGATTGAACTAAATACCTGAATGATTATTATATGAACGACTATTCCTGGGCGGAGTTCGATCAATCACCATGCACAATCTATCTGTACGTAAAAGAAGGAACGAGGAATCGGACAAGGCGGAATGAAATGAGGAATGAAAAGACCGGAACGAAAAAGCCGGAATTCGTAAAGCCCGGAACGGAAACACAAAGATATATCTAAGTGAAAAGCGTGTGATAAAGTATTTAAAGATGCGACATGATGCACTGGCTCACATAGTTCTTCGTGTGTGGGTTCATTATTCTTGACATGGATATAATAAAAACACTGCATGAATAACTGAAACTCGTGATTGCGTGTGATCTTTTGCGGCGTGCTGATGTCCTAACTTTGTTAATTAATTAAAACCGATCAAATCCAACGTAACTGCATGCACATTTAGCAATTTTATTAAAATGTATTAAAATGTATTAAAATACATCTGAACATTTTAGTGAAAAAAACTGATAAAACATAACCACGCGACCCTACGATGAAATATCTGAAATTGTCAGTGAATTTTAAGAAATATTTAAAGCATTAGACGGTGAAACATGATACAATATATTCGTTAAAAAACCCTACACTGGCAATACAAAGTTGATTCAACCGTGATTTCAACTCGCATATTCTAACGAAATGTGTCTTTGGTGATGACTCGGTGTTCCTGGTGATGAAACGGTGCAATATGCGTCACAATTGAAAATTTCATTTTATTAAATCAACGATAGTTTGTGTGACAGATTATTTGGCTGTAAATGACGCAGACGATCTGTATTCTTTATACTCCAGAGTCCAGCCTCCAGGAATACGCAGCTGGGTCAGCCAAAATAAGTGAAATTCTAGAAGGAATCGGTGAATATGTGTCATTTTATCACCTTACTGATTAGTTACTATAGTATGAAACAAAGATGCATTTTGTTGTAGATTTTGCCTTTTCGATTCCTTTACACTTAGATTATTAAGGAATTTGCGGTTTTCAAAATTCTCCTTTTACTCAATCACTACATGGATAATTATATGTGTCATCGCAGTTTCAACACCTTCATTGTGTGACTGCAGCTGGTTTTCTTCCAGGCGGAATTTTGCAAAGCGAAATTTAAGACAAAGAAAAATTTCGCTCCGCGCGAAAAATTTTGCTTAGTGCAAAACCGGCTTAATTTATACGTATACCATGGATATTGATAATTTAACGATAATTTAATATGTATGCGACGCACGTTTTACTAAAGTCATCAGTCTTAGTTTCTCTTTTCGATTTCCTCGCCATTTGTAATTTTATTTTTCATGCATTTATTTGTGTGTATTTGTTTGTAAACGTTATAATGATAAATTATTAAATTCAAAAATCAATTATAGAACCCTGATGACTCGAAAAATTTATTGTTCGAGTTAATGCACAGGGAGCAGAGGAATCGAGTTTATCTAGTAAAACAAGACAAACATCATCTTACCTTGTTAATTCTAGTATATTTCATTTTAGAATCCTAATGTGTGCATTAAAAATGCATATTTATTCATCAAAGTTATCGAATATAAAACCAAAATATGAATTTCAACAATTAATATACTCCGCTGCCTTGAATTACCGTAGACTTGTATTTCCCAAAAAGCTAACGAACACTGGCCGAGATATCAACGAGTAAGAAATGAAGAAAGGGAGGGAACATTGCAGATCTTTCGTCGCATGTGCACCGCAACACCCTATGACGGAAGTGAATAAAACCGGCTATTGACCAATGACGAAGTAGAACTTCATTTGACAGTTGTAATTAGTATTCGAAAAATTTGAATCAATCATCATACATCATCACGAAACAATACGTCACTTCCGTCCTATAGGGTGTTGCGGTGCACATCGTACGCAAATAATCGATGAATATTGGTCGTCAAGTATGTAGGTTAAACGACCGTTTATTGAAATTTATTTCCTAGCGTAGTAAGAATAGATAATTTCTAGCTTGCATACAAAAAATTATGTCTTTTTATGAAATATTAAGCAAGTTATAGCCATCCTAAAATATCACCCCAATGACTGTTTCCTCCCTTTCTTCGTATAGCGAAATGTGAGCCCACAATAATCTAGAACAGCGGAGTATATTCATTTGTTGTTCATGTTACATGAAGTACGAATAAAAAATCATACAAGGCATACAATGTTTATAAACTTTATATGGTTTCACGACAATTTCAACAGACTATAAAGTGTAAAATGAATAAACATGCATTTTTAATGCACACATGGGGATTCTACAATGAAAGATATTACAATTAAGACGGCGTTTGTATTGTTTTACTAGATAAACTCGACTCCTCTGCTCCCCGTGGTTAATGGGGAATTTGAAGGTGTATGATTTCGTTTATTATGTTAATGATTAGCCTCCTCCGCAGGCACCGCCTTTAGATTATCGGGCAAAATTTGCTTGAAGGTAAAAAAAAATTGTAAAGAACGTTTAGGATGAAATGCAGTATATTTTCTTTGTGAAAAACATAGTTTCCGGACCTGACGTCATTTAAGTCATTTTTGTTGCAAGAAACAATAATTGCTTTAAAGAACCAGCATTAACGCGAGCTACTATTCACTAAAATAATTTATTCTATTATCATAGCAACTCAGCAAGTATACTATTATCCTCAAAACAAATGGTTGTAAAAATTTTAGCAATATTATTAATACATGATCTCTACCTTTGGATGCAGGGGCGGATCCAGGGGGTATCGAGCGTAGCTCAAGATACGGCCAGATTTTTCCGATTATGCATACTAAAATAGTTTTCGGGAAAAATTCAATATTAATATATATTCACGCAATTCATTTCTGTTTACAAAAATAGTGAAAATTTGAGTTTACTAAGATGAACGAGGGCAAATTCTTTCGTAAATTTTAAAATTCACAGCTCTAAATGTAACATTAGACGTGTTTTTAAAGCATTGAATTACTTTCGACGAAGATGAGCCGAGAGCTTTCCGAAGGCATAACCCGAGGTTACGTAACCCGATCAGAAAAATGTTTTTAAATGCGTCTGCGGTGTTCTGATACGGTCCGCGGTTCAAATGTTACTAAAAATAGTAACTTAATGAGGTATTCGGATACCTTGTAGGGTATCCAGCCAATCACAGGACGTGTATCTATGACGTCGGATACCCTCTGATACTGTGGCTGTATTTTGATTGCGCAAGAAATGAAATAATCGTGAACCGCTCTGAAACTTCGTCTCATATTGCTAACAGCCGCATTTCTTCTAACGTAACTGAGTGAGTGATGGCCTTACATAATTTCAGAAGACGTCCTTGAAATAACACTTTATAAATAGTGTATTGGATGCCAATTAGAACAAGACTATTACGAAAAGGATATGTCCGAAGGGGCCGAAGTTATGTTGGGCGAAAGGTATGGCTAGTGAAATATATGATATTGCTTGACCTCTCAAAGTTCATAAATCGCTATATTGACTAAAACTATCGTTAGGAATTAGGAGATATTCTTTCAATGAACCGAACGGTAGTATTTTTGTTTTCATAGCATTCGCCTAACCGAAGATATTAATCTGTAAAGTCATATTGCGGCATTGCGCGTGCAATATGTTATTAATTTAAATAGGGACCGGCCGAGAATATTAAATATACTCAGTCGCGAAAGCCGACTTTTCTATGTCAAAACGCCCCCGGCCACGTTTCATGAAACAGAAACTTGAACACTGATACCAAGAAGAGTTATTGTGTGTTTTTTTGTTACTTTGTGTTTAAAATATGACCTTGTTAAGGCCAAATTTTAGGCCAGAATCATGGGCTCAGAACGCAGGAAATGGCATTTCCGGGGTTCAAATTTCAAAAAAATTCCGGGGGGGCATGCCCCCGGACCCCCTAGTTATGCGAGACCCAGGAATATGATACGGTCACATTTTAAGCTAGATCCGCCCCTGGGATGCATCGAACACAAACCAATTGGCTATGCTGTTTTCGTCTCAAAATTCAAATTTTAACTTGCGAACGGCCATACTCAATAACGGGCTGTATGGCCTGTGGAGGAGGTAGTCAGGTAGCCAATTGCACATGTGCTACTCTTTACATTAAAAACAACCAGACGTTCGGCAGTAATTAACTAATTATGTGTGCAGTTGTTTGTTTCACGATCTAAGAATCTCAAGAACCGATGTCAGTTTTATTCAACTTCACATCCAAAAAAAGCGGAAAATTCCGTCTAGTGGAAAACGGCCTTTAAAATTAAAACAGTAATCGTGAACCGGCCGGAAACCGTTTTATTTCTGAATTTTAATTAAAACTGATAGTTGGATTTTTTGTTTTATTAATTAATTAATTAAAAATTTATACTAAAAACAATTTCAAAATTTTCAAAAGAGAGTTTTAAAAAAGGAAGAAAAAGTTTTAAAAGTTAGATTTTCAAAAAAGTTTAAAAAGGTCGGGTTAGGGTTACGGGTTACTGATTAGGGGTTAGTGGTTAGGGTTAGTGTTAGGGGTTAGATGTCACGAATTTATCAGTATGATAAATTCAGAATGTGCCGCGAATTCATCATAATGATAAATTCGGACGTGTTTAAGAATTTACTTATATAGTAAATTCAAAGATGGAGCTCATGCTGGTATCGGAATGCACACTAAAATCTGTCATGTCAACCGCATTAAAATACTGCCTACTCACCATCTTTAACATGCATCCAATCCACTTTTGTCGCTTCAAACCACAAATTACAACATACGACGTTTGTCCTGGATATCCCTCCTCCCTTCGGCTTCGCGTTGCAAACCTCTTCCACAAACCGACTCAGCCACAGATTTAATGTTTCTGCGTTCATACGATGTAATGGTGTAGTCAAATCTTCGACTTGACATATACTGTATCTAAGTTTACTGAATTTGAAGGCCCATTCCTAGCAGTGTTATCTTCTCGGAAACTTTGCCAGTCTTCGAAAACCTTGAAGACCCATTTTGTATTATATCCTGTATTCTGCGGAATAGTACTGGCAACCAAAAGACGCTTTTCCTCTGTTGTCAAAGGTTTTCTGAACCGACTAAATGCGACCTATGGCTATATGCATTCTCATAGCAAAAAAAATTCAGCCTACTCTGGCTGCAATTTGCCTATTATATTAGAGGCACTTTATCAATCAAAAGGAAACAATATAATCCCCAAACACTTAATTCCTTTCGCATCTTACATATTCATTTCACAAGTTGTTTACAACATGAGTGGCCGTGTTGTATTGAATATATTATCACTCGCCTCGTGATTATATATTCAATACTAGGCTAATTCAATATTAGGCTAATTTGGAGTCGTTAGATTATCGCGCAAGCATACGGCGCACGCGACTACTGTATACGTCAGCGCAAGAACAGCCAATTTGAAATTAGAATATTCATTTAGAACAGCTTTAATCAAATAATTGTATTTTTGGATCCAATTCAACTGATCAAACTCTATGAAATGATGGTAAAAAGGAACTCAGGAAATTGCAAACGTTTGCTTTGCTTAACAGCTGAATTTTTTATACTTCTTACATTCGTTCTTTGGTTAGCGACAAGGTCTAAACCTGTACTTGTCGAACTGAACACTGCAAGAATTCCCGGCAAAGTAACGATTTCTGCAGAACTATTGTCAATACCGGAGAAATTAAGTCATATTTGGAGCTCGACCCGCGACAATTCTCTGCGAAAGCCTTCATTTCCATTTAAAACCATTTACCGTTATGGCCTGCAATTCGACATCAAGAACAATAAAGCCCATGTCTTCTTATGTATTCTACTCGCCGGTGATGTAGCTACCAATCCTGGACCCACGAGAAGAAACAACCATCAACCAAACGGCAGCCAAAGTTTTTTCGCGAGATGTCTTGTAATCAACGCTCGAAGTTTAATAAGCTCGCATAGGTTAAATGGTAAACAATCCTGCCACTTGACTAACTTCCAAAACCTTGTGTACACCGAACAAGCGGACATCGTGTGGGTAACAGAGACTTGGCTAAGAGATGACATCGAGAATTCAGAAATACTTCCCTGGAGTGATTATACTATCTACCGTAAAGATCGTAAAACTCGTGCTGGTGGAGTTCTTCTTGCACTAAAGTCTAGCTCCTTTTTGTCATCTCGCGAGATTGTTACTGACAGCGATCTAGAACTAGTTGCAATAGAATTAACATCTACCTGCAACAAGAAATACCTGGCATGTTGTACGTACAAGCCCCCGCAGACTATGAACAGGAAATGGCTGGACGAGTTCAACCTCTTTTTGGCTAATAAGTGTTCAGATTACGCCAATATACTGATATGCGGTGACTTCAACTTTCCGAAGATCTGTTGGGAATCGCCAGAGTTAACAGCCGGCGAAGACGAAGTCCAGTTCACAGAAATTCTGAACGATCACTACCTAACACAAGTAAATCGAGTTCCAACAAGAGGCGACCACATCCTCGATCTCGTCATCAGCAGTGTTGCTGAAAACGTTCAAAATATGTCTGTAATCAGTCCTAGCCAAAGCGGTTTAATAACCGACCACTCAGCAATCACGTTCGACATTGCGACAACGTTCAAAGCACGTCCGAAAATTAAACGATCTGTCTTTGATTATAACCGAGGGAACTTCGACGGACTTCGTGCAACTCTAGAGTCGGTTGACCTTTGCGGTGCAGTCGAGTCAGCAGTGGACATTAACCACGGTTGGTTGAAATGGAAAGAACTATTTCTCAGTGTTGTACGCGACAGTATTCCGATAAAAACCATCAGCAACGTCAATAATCCGCCTTGGATCAACGGTGAGATAATCCACGCTATCAGAAAAAAGGAGACCGTGCGTCGGAAACTGAAAACATCGCCAACGGACGTACTGAGAAACAAGTTCAAGGCTTTGCGATCCAAGGTGAAACGATTGATCACTGAAAGTCGTTGTCAGTTCTTCCAGAACATCAGCGAAGCTCTCTTCAATAATCCCAAAAGATTCTGGTCTGTCTTTAAAATCAACAGTAAACGTGCCAGTGTTCCAGGATCAATGACAATGGGATCAAATGGATTAGATCCTGACTCGGCCCGCTCAGCTTCATGTCCTCGTGACATAGCAGAACTGTTCAACGGCTACTTCTCCTCCATTGTGTCTGGAAGCGACAAAACAACTCAAACGGACAATCCATCCTCGCCAACTGATAGCAACTTGTCAGAGTTAATTCTTTCTCCTGATGATGTTCTAGCTGCACTCCTCAGCCTCGATACCAACAAAGCCACAGGTCCGGATGAAATACCACCAAGAATACTAAAGGAATGTGCTCACCAAATTGCCCCGTCATTATGTCTACTGTTTAATCAATCACTCCGACATGGCTCCTTACCAGAGGAATGGAAGCTCGCGAACATCATCCCTATCCATAAAAAAGGTGATATCTCCAACGTTGAAAACTACCGTCCAATTTCGCTTCTGTGTGTAACATCCAAAGTCCTCGAGCGCTGTGTGCTGAGAAACCTGAGAGATTATCTGATGTCCCTAATTAACTCCGCTCAACATGGTTTCATTCCTGGAAGACCTTCAACCACTAGCAACCCAGCTAGTCGAAGTTTTGCACTACATTGGATCCATTTTAGACTCTGGTAAACAAACCGATATAATCTTCATGGACATGTCAAAGGCTTTTGACAAGGTCAGCCATACAGCTCTGATAAACAAACTCCAACAGTATAACATTGGCGGATCTCTTCTCCAATGGTTCACATCGTATCTACATGACCGCCACCAGCGCGTCACAACTCTTGGCGCTACTTCTTCCAAAAAACCAGTGTGGTCCGGTGTTCCGCAAGGCAGTATCTTAGAAGCAATACTCTTCCTCCTGTATGTGAATGATTTACCAGACGCTGTGACGAACTCGACAGTTGCGTGTTTTGCAGACGACACCAAAATCTTCCGTAGAATTGACTCCATCACCGATGCTATGTTACTCCAGGATGACATCAATAACCTTGAATCCTGGTCCACGTCAAGTGGTCTCGTGTTTAACGAAGGAAAATGCAAAAGTTTTAGCATTACCAGACGTAGTCAACCAATCCATCATCTATATAGCATCAAAGGCAAAGAACTTGCACTTATACCAGCAGAGAACGATCTGGGAATTTGGATTGCAAGCGATCTAACCTGGTCTAAACACATTTTAGACCGGTGTACCCGTGCCAACAAACTCCTTGGATTTATAAAGCGATGTTCTGGGGAAATAAGCGACGCGAGGACCCGCCGGACTCTGTATCTGTCTTTGGTTCGGTCGGTTTTTGGTTACTCGAGCCAGGTTTGGTCGCCTCAAACCGTGACCCTCATCCAACGTATGGAACGGGTCCAAAGAAGAGCAACGAAGTACATTTTAAACCTTCCGTACTTGTGCAGTGAGACTTATCGGAACGACTTGCCAGTTTGGGTCACTTACCGCTATCTTACTGGCACGAATATTTGGATCTCGTGTTCTTTTTTAAAGCGGTGAACGGCTTGGTCGACGTGTCCCATGACGTCCTCCCCGAAGTCATGTCCCAAACCAGAACGACCAGATCCTCCAGTGGCAACCAAATCTCCTTCCGTCCGGCCAAATGCAAAACCTCTACCTACCAACGCTCCTTCTTTATTCAGAACTTGGAACTCTTTACCAACTACACTAAGATCTCCTGACATTAATATTAGGCAATTCAAAACCGATTTACAAACTTACTACCTGACAGCCCTGAGAGAATGCTTCGACGAAGAAGATCCGAGGACATGGAAGACTATTTGTCTGAAGTGTAACACTAGTCGTTACTTACGTTCTGAACTAACTTGTTGTTTTTAGACTCCTGTCCATGTACTGTATGTTATATGTTCTGTACTGTATGTGTATTTTTGTATAGGGCCCACAGTAATTGGTTTACACTGTTGTGGTGTCCCTGCCATTTTTGTCCATGTTTATTGTGTAGATGTCTATTTGCTGTTCTGTTAAGTGTTTTTGGCAAAGTTTAATAAATAAATAAATAAATAAATACAACACAGCCACGAGTCAGTTATAAACATTACGTATAATGCAGGCTAGTACATCTTATAAAAAATTTATTATCTCGGTCTTTCACCAATCTCGTTCCCAGAGCCTGCAATCCTCGGGAAGGAACGTGAAGCTCTGGGATAATCAGTTGCCGGAAGCCAGGAATCCTGGCTAAGATTGAACTGTGCATTCCATATCAACGGCCAATCAGATTCCTCTCTGAAACGGATTATCCCAGAGCCTTACGTTCCTCCCGAAGATCCCAGGCTCGGGGAACGAGATTGGTCTTTCACGTTCTAAGCTATCCTCGTTCCCAGGGCCACACGGCCGCGCGCGACCTTCAACGAGTGACCGAGTGAAAATGGGTCTGGGGACGAGAATGGTTCTAGTCGGTAGTCGGCTTAGACCTTGCAATTACACGCTATCCTGCACCACAGACGCCATTCTAAATCGATAACATAATGCTGGAGATTACTATCCTCGCATTTCGAAAATTTTATAGTGAATGGGAAACGTCAAAATTGCGCGTTATTGCAGTTTTTAATACAAATTTGAAAATTTTAGTCAAATATTTTGTACGCCTAACAATTGGGCTGCCTATTAATATTATTATTATCAGTGGAGTTTTCTGAGCTTATCACTGTATAACTATTCCTAGAATCAAACAATGCGTCGAAATCACGCACAACCATTTGGTAACTTTGCATCACGAACTTGGACACATCCAATACTATTTGCAATACTGGGATTTGCCAATAATTTATCGTACTGGCGCCAATCCAGGATTCCACGAGGCTGTAGGAGACTTGATGTCACTTTCAGTTGATACACCCACGCATTTACAAAGACTTGGATTGTTAAAAGACTACAAAAGTGACGATGGTAGGCTACAATGTAGATTTCAGTTTATCCTAATTTAACAGCAATAGTTCATGTGTTGTTTCGTAGGAAGCGAGATAATGATGTATAGTTTAGTCCCAGAGAATTCCAATAGCTATAAAAAATCCTGGCCTAGATGTTCGTTCTATTTAAGAGTATGGATTTTGGAGAAAAGAAAACGGATGAAAGGAAAAGGAAGATATTTTAATGGAAGAAATTAAGGAACAAATAACTGCTATAAATTATATAAAGCAAGTGTTATTTAAATTCAGAAAGCCAAGTTATATGTATACGTAAATTATAGCAATAAAGAAAATGGACGAAAAAAAGGTTCTGAAAAAATGAACATTACAAGAGCTCACAACATACAGAGATAAAAAACCGCTTGTAATTTAAGTAAAAAGTAACCAAACTGAGTACTCAAAAACGTCAAAACATTTAAAAGATAAATTAATACTAACCATAATTTTACCACTTGCCTGCTATGGGACGTCCTTGTTACTCTTTAATTATTGCCCTAGTTAAGATTGTACATGTTGATCAAATTTTAGAGGCAGATATTAATGCACTGATGAAGGTGGCAATGAGAAAAATAGCATTCCTACCATTCGGCTATCTCATTGACCAATGGCGATGGAATGTATTCAATGGCAATATCAAGGAAACAGAGTACAATTCAAAGTGGTGGGAATTGAGACGTAAATATCAAGGTATTAAACCACCTGTGCCGAGAAGTGAAAACGACTTCGATCCTGGTGCCAAATATCATATCCCTGGTGACACACCTTACATCAGGTTTGTAAGATCAAATGCTTCATGTACACGTTGCTTAACGATAGAATATACGGGAATATATCCAATTTATAATCATTCCCCTCCACTGGCGCAGTCAAACACCCCGCTGCTTTTAATGTTGCAATTGTTTATGAAGCTAGAGTCGTTATAAATTCCTTTTAATTAATCATTTTCCCATATATTGTAAGCGGGAGATGAAGTATGAATAACCAAAAATCCTACAAACGGGTTTTACTTTTAAAATGCCGCAAAAATGTGTTACTGACTTATGTGTGTCAGCTCAGGTTGTTTAGATAATCGCAAACAAGTGAAGCAGAAGCGTAAACATTTGCAACAAAGAAACTCTAACAACGCATTGTAAATACCCCAAACAACAATGAAAAATTATACAATCAATGTTAGTTTGAAGACAACCACAATAGTTCTTCAGAAATTTAATAATCCGTCAATTATTTTCTCATTTTCTCAATAGATATTTCATCAGTTATATCCTTCAGTTCCATTTTCACAAAGCCGCATGTGAAGCAGCGAAGTTCAATGGTCCTCTTTTTAAATGCTCAATATATAACTCTACAGCCGCTGGAAAGAAGATTGCGTAAGTCTTTTCACAAATGTTAATGTTTGTTGTTTTGAATATTCAAATTGAATAGATATATTATTATTATAAAATTTAACATTCAGTTGGATTCATTTTTCCCGGCCTCATGATGGGAACCAGTTTTGGCACCTCAAGTCGAACTGGGGAGGTAACGCTCTCTCCATTTTCAAGAAATGCTACATAAGGTTTCTGTTTGCCGTGCACGAAATGGCTAGGCTTCAGTTTCGCTCGAGTTTATATAATCGCGTATATATGTAAATTCGCGAGACGTTGCTTGAGACCCTAATTGTTGGCAATGTATTCAAGCTTCCAAAACCCAGTGAGCTCCATATATAACCGTAATTTTAAAATAACCTTTCAAAACGCTCTGTATTTCGAAACCGAATACTTACTGGATATACTTACTGTGTTCATTTTCAAATCTTTGTATATAGACGTTTCTCCTGAGTTTCTAAAGTACGGAAAAATATCACACTTCGGCAAGCTGCTCTATTTACTGTTCATGCAGAGTACTCGAAATTTTCGGAACACTAACGCCCATATTCTAAAAGCTCACTCACACTCAATGAGTGGATGTTCAATCTGAGGCGTCTCTTGTGTGCCAATGCTGTTTTTGAATAGCTGGAGGGTGAGTACTCACATAGTAATATATGACACTGGCCCTGCAGCTATTTAAAAGGAGCAATGACACTCAAGAGAAGCTCAGATTGAACTTCCACTCATTGAGTGTGAGTGAACATTTAAAATACGGGCGTAATAGAATCGAACCAACAATGGTCACATGACTGTTCTGACTGCCCCTATACTTTTGAGTAGGTTTGATTCTAGTAGCGCTCCGAAAATCTGAAGTATACTCCAAACAGCAAGTCAGCAGTCTGCTATGAGGCGCCATTTTGAATATACAGTATTTGCTCCAATTAATCCCCAAGTTCAACTCGTTCCATAAAATAATTGTACTCCTCTCGACCAATGGGAATTCGGAAATTTTGTCATGCAATAATAAATAATAATGAATATGATTATGGAACTATGATCTATTGCGTTTAGAATTTTTAAAACAAATGTTATAAGCATAATATGAAAACAAATAAATGTTTACACAATGCACGATATAAAAACAAATAAATGTTTATCAATCGACAGGGCTTTGTATTCATTTTTATAAACCAGAGTAGCGAGTGAAAACATGATTGATATGCTTGGTTGCCGCGAATGAACAAACTTTAAATTAAATACTGTACTTATCATCAGTAATGTAGCCAGCCCGACGATTTTGTCCCGCTATGCAAATATTTCGTGCTCATTGACTGTGAAAACAATCGATTTCCAAAGAAATGAATAATGATAATAATTTTGAATTTGCATAGCGGGACTAAATTGTCGGGCTGGCTCACTGAGCTATAATATATCTAGAGGAAGTGTCCGGCATGAAACAGTGTCGCCAAATACATGGCGGATTTTCACGACTGCTGACGCCAGAATGACGCCACTAGTCCCAAATCCTCGTGGTAATTACCACTGACCAACCGCAATCCTCGGCTTTTGACTGCAATTTCACCCCCCCCCCTGGTTTTTGAAAAAAGCCGGAAACTCTGCTGAAAGTTTATATAAAAAAACATCAAGAAAAAATGCCGAGTTTCTGCATGGCTTCATGATGCCACAATTCTTTAACAAGAAGAAACACTTCTTTTTACCGGTAAGATGTATTGAACTATTTGTACTAAATAAATACCGTTTTTTAAAAGAAAAAATTGGATACGAAATTTACAAATATATTAACGACGCTGTACAGCAGCTAGTATTTTTCTGCCTTTATCACTTTTCTTTATATTTTATTTTGCCATTTGGGCAGGTTATAGTTTTTATTTTCCTCCGGTGTCCTTACCCAAAGATCCAACATCAATTTCACATGCAGTATAGTAATAGAAATGCCTTTAAATGATGGACAAATGGTGTCAATTTTTAGTCCCAACTTATCCTAATAAGGGTTTTAATATACAGGGTGTATAAAAAAAAGCGCAATCCTCGACTGAAATGTAAATTGCTAAACAAATAACAGACGAAAACGTTAAAGTTTACATTCATTTTAAAGTGTAGCCATTCAGCTTTCTAACAGTAGGTTGTTTCTTAAATTTGACTCATTGGTTCGCGGCTAATAATACTTTACGTTATTGCGATTGGAGATTAAAAAAATTGAGATGGAATAACAAATCGTTCTCATGAAAATAACTGATTTTTTCATTAAAACAAAAAATGTTGCATTTTATTAAATGGATTGTAACAATAAGTATAATTACGGCTTTTCTTCCACTATTTTTAACTCAGTTTGAAACTTCGAATGCGATATAATTTTGGCTTGGACCATCTAAGCTGACTGACATCAACTTGCTATAATTTCTGTTTACATTACATCGCAATTCGATGACACTCTGGCTCAGACACCAGAATGTTTTGACGATTTTTAGCATTCGTTTAGGATTTTCAAACAACCTGGTCTCTTTTTAAAATACTTTTAATTTGTTCTTACGTGGTTTTCCAGATGTAGTGACGACAACATTAAAGTTTAAAGAAGAAAATTCTAACATTTAAACCGACTAAACAATAACATAGTAAACTTGCGTAATTAAACAGCAACTAAAAATGATAGGTTTTACTAAATCTTTTCCTGTGCAATTATTACTAGCATTGGAGACAAGGATAATAGTTTGTTTGAAAGAGAAAAGAACAGGCTTTGAAGTAAGCCTAAAAGCGTTTAACTAGAAATAGTATTTCGAAAGTTATTAAGCACAAAAGATGAATTGCGTTTATTTTGATACACCCTGTATTGTCATAGGAGGCCCAATATATGGTTGTAATGGGCACAAAAAAGATCAAAACGTTCCTAACAAGTGTCTCTGTAGGAGTAAGTGTTGAATAAAAGCTTGCAAGGCTCACACTACAATTTTGAGTTGTGATTTTAATAGGCAATTAATAATGTTAATCTTTTTTCATGGCTAACATAGAGGGCCTAATAGACGGTTGTACAAGTAAAGTTTATAGTTCATATATAAAAACATTAAAAAGGCCAGCAAATAGACACGAATTTTTCTTGACGAATATGAGTCAATATAGGTGGGAAGAGATGCCTAATTTACAACACTCTAATTTATATGTCTGAAATGACATATTTTAATATTTGAAAGGAAAAAAATAATATAATGTTCAATAGCAAATTATAAAAATATATAATATGTGACTGATTGGATGTATTCTGCTACACTTTTCCAGATGCCAAAAAAATCCTGAGATGTGTAGAAAACTTAAAGAAGAATGCCCTGGTTAAATGTTATGCCACAAAGGGGAATCACCTTTTTCGAAGCAATTAGTATAATATTCCACTTAACCATTGAGTGACAGCACTCTCCACTTGACGAGTAAAATCGTCTGGCGTTAGACAGAGTAAAATACTAAAGTGGGGTGCATTGCCACTAATTAAAGGGTTAACTCAATTTCAGCACCAGCACTCTCCCCTTCACAAATAAAATTGTCTGCCATTGACAAAACAATAAATTGGGGTGCATTGCCACTTATCAAAGGCTTAACAGGATGCATAGACATCAGTCATGCACATTGGCATCAAAAGGGATAATAGGTGCCCACAGCAACTCTCTTATTCTCTTGGGGTGGGGGGGGGGGTAGGTTACACTCACAAATGCATAATTGAAACAATTGGCTGGTTTGACATTTTAATTGATAATTGCAATATTTTCACACTGATTTTGTAATTTGTTAATTTTAGGAATTAAAGTGTATATGACATGAAATTTCTTATTTTCTTAAATGAAAGAACTCTTTGAGTTATAGTGTAACTTATTTTTCAGTTTCTTGTTTTCATGGTTTGTCCCTGAGATATTTCAATTTGTTTGATATGTAAATGAATGTGAATATGTCCGCTAATTTATGACGACATGTTGGTTGCAAGCTCAAATTACACTGGTTATAAAATGTAGTAACTCTAAAAACTGTTGATATCAGTTCACGTTTTTCTCCAGGGTTTCATCACATTTACCAGTGAGCGAAGTTAGAAATTATCATCTTGGATGATAGCAGTGATATTCAACCAATTTTAAAGAGCTTGCAACCAAGATGACGTCATTAATTAGCGGACATATTCACACTGATTTACATATCAAACAAATTAAAATATCTCGGGAACAAACCATAAAAACAAGAAACTGAAAATTAAGTTGCACTACAGCTTATAGAGTTCTTTCATTTAGGAAAATAAGAAATTTCATTTCATATACACTTTAATATTACACTAAAACAACCAAATATTTTATATAATAATTGTGGTGGTTATTGTTCGGCACTGGATCCCAACAATAATAATAAATAATAACATTCAACTGCTATTAATCCAACAGAATATTACACATGATTGGGGTACACATAAAATTCTTGCTAACAATAAGTTTACATGATCCTTGCCTGCACCCGACCCCCCCCCCCCCAACCTTACTGGCCCTCATCCTAAAGGGTAAGGCCACCTGTTTGCACAAAGCCGGTCAGAATGGCTCTTGAAATTCCACTCATTTGAACTCAAGGTTTAGGCAGATATATGCTACTAACTCTTGACAACTGGGCCCGAGGGCTTGCTGGAAAACTGAAATTTATTTTGTATCATTTTAGCATGTTGAAAGAATGAGGAAAATAGTTGAGACAAATAGCATGTAAATATTGGGGTTCGGTGTCAGGCGAACAACCACTGGCACTGTGTAAAATACTTTCCTCCAAAAATGCATGAATTACCGACATCAAATATCATCAAGAAATAAGAATGTTTCATTTTCGTAACCCATTAAGCTGCAGAGCTTCTCCATTGACGAGTGAAATCGTCTGGCGTTAGACTGTAGACAAGTAAAAAAGTAGGGCGCACAATAGTTTTTGGATCTTGATAGACTTGACATAATTCTACACATTATAATTTCATTGCCACCATGTAGTGGCCAGTTACATGGATTAAATTATTCAAAATTATTCAAACGCTTCAACAGTTTTTGGATCTTGATAGACTTGACATAATTCTACACATTATAATTTCATTGCCACCATGTAGTGACCAGTTACATGGATTAAATTATTCAAATGTCTTCTTCTATAAGTACAGTATACCAATATAAAAGAAAGCACTTTAATTTTACTAAGCAGTATCATGAAGCAGACGGTGGTCAACTGGAATTTTATATCGTAAAATGTAAAATAACCAACAAAACTAAAATCTGAAATTTCAACATCTTCTTTCGAGGCAAATTGTTTCTCATATTAATATAGTTTGGGTAACCTAATTGTATACATCAGTTGCTAAAATTGTCCAGTACACAGTACCAATAGGCTGTTTATTTGAATTATTTCGCTTTGTTTTGACCTACTCTATCACAAATTATTATTGAACATTTGAACATATAAACAGTATAGTTTTACCTTTACAAATAACGTATTTCCAAAATTTCTTGCGGTTTGAATATTCGTTCCCTGTCTTTCACTAGCCAGGATGATTCCTGCCACTTGTGCAACTGGAAACAAATGTTAAAATTAGTCCAGGACCTGTATTATGAGTTTGTATGCATTTCATTTAGGCAGTGGCGTAACGTTATATCAGGGGGTCCCCCGTTCAAACTTTTCGAAGGCCCCCATAGTATAGAAGTGCCAAAGGCACAAGTCGAGCACCGTATATGCACGAGTTTTCTAGTGGGACCAGGGCATGCTCACCCGGAAAATCTTTGAATCTAGACTCTCTGAAATCCCATTTCCCGAACTCTGGGGAGAGATTTTACACTGAGAATTTTGATGGTCAGAAAACGGCATTGTTGCTCTATAGGCTATAGCCTGAGCTTGGGGGGCCCCATTGGGGTTTGGGGACCCCGGGTTCTCCCGGTCCGAGCTAGTTACGCCACTGCATTTAGAACAGATAATCTGAACTGTTTTAGGGCAAGTTGACCATGACGGTCAACATGGCCCGAACCCCAATCCGGGACGAAACGTCCGAAACTGACCACACCCGAAAACGACGCTTTCGCCATAGTGCTATCTACCAAACCATAAAAGCTTTGGCTATTCTGAGGTGCTTATATGGTTCAGAGATGGTGGTTTCAGGGTGGTTCTTGGTAAATGTGAAATGCCTAGCACTGATATTTCACAAGAAAATGACCATGCAATACTCATAGTCAAACGTCAATTTGCGGCTTACAACTTCAAATAAACAGCAGTGGATCTACATTACCTTTTTTCCTAAACCTTTTTGATAGAATCATAATAGGTACTTATGTAATTATATTATCACTGTTTTGGTGTAAAATAGTTAATATTTTGTAACCGAAATAATAATTTGAAATGTACATACCTCCTGCAAATGGACGTATTTGGCCAAATTCTCCACTTTACTCCGCTGTTTACGGCCGATCTCGTTGAAATCCTTCCAAGTATACAATTCAGCTCAAACATAATG
>CACRXK020007353.1:0-23037 GCA_902702795.2 Paramuricea clavata
ATTTATAAAAACAATTTTGACTGAATAAAGCCCAGGAATTTAAGGTATATTTTTGAAATTTTATGTTTTAAGGACAAGCTGTACGTTGTAGTATTTATATTTATACATATATTTTCGAAGAATAGCTGAATATATGTGGAGCATTTGACTTGAAACATCGTAGCACTGGCTAGTGTTTTTTATGTTTATATTTAATTTTTTCGCATTTTGGTCGGAGGAAAGTACATTTCGGGCATGGCACTAAGTCCGCTGAAGTCAATTCACTGTATTTGACTGTCTTTAGTATAGATAGTGTCGATTTTTCAACTTTTTGAGTAGTGTTTTGAGTTTGAAAATTGTCTTCACTCCCCGGTTTTTCGCGAAAAAATAACTCTTTTCGACCACGGTCAAGATATCGTAAAAGCTGCTCGCTGTTGCAGCCAATCAGATTGCAGGAAATCAAAAATATCACTAGGCAAGCACAAATAAAAAATTAAGTTTACTTATTACTAGGAGGAGAATATTTTGTGTTTACGTAACATGCAAGCACTCAAAACTAATGAATATATACTTTTCCACTTGGTTATGACTATATTCAAGTTTTATAATTTTTGATACGTTTCTCAAGCGGCAAGCAAACTTAAAAAGCATGTTTATCTGTAAAAGAGATCTCTAGATGGTACCATTGGTACGCCAAAGATTAATGTCTGAAGTTCGGTACGTTTTGCTTATATTGCTTTGCAAATATGGCGTCAATTGTACAGCATCAATAATAATTGTATTTAAGGTGGCTCGATATAGTTATCACAAAAACCCTGCTCACTAAGAGTCGCGAACTCAACACCGGGTGATCATTTTTACGCGCAGGTCGTGGAAACTGATTAACAAAGTGAAAGAACTTCTAAAATGACCTGACGTAAGCAGTTGCTCGCGCCATATCACGTCATTGCGTGTGTTCTATAGTGTTTTATGTCAATTGCTGACGTCATTAGAATTTTCCATTATAGAAAAACAATGCGCTATATCTCTTTATTTTGTCTGGTGACCTATGTTCAAATTTTGCATACCGTATTGCACCGCTAAAAACTATTATACAAAAAATAAAAAAATTAGAATATGAACATGACATTTTCGCATTTTCCAAAAAAATGGCGTTACAGAATTTTTTTATATTTTGTTAAATGTTAGCTTTTCGTCGAAGTAACATAATGCACGAAAAAAAATTGGGGGTCACCATGCTTTTTTTCCAACTATACGAGACGATAGGCCATTTTGGAGTGAATTTCGTACACGTATGTCGTCATAGCAACGAACTATCTGTTACTAAGACTTATATAATTTGAAAGTTGAGATCAAAATATATAAAAACCTCAATATCTGCTGAATAAATCATAAAAATGCGTAGTTTGAACATGTCAAAGTGTTGAACACCTGAATTTTTGAAAACTGTATCGAGCCACCTTAACTTAACAATATATAACTATTATTTTGCATTTCTCAACCGCCTGATACATTTGAAGATGTTGCAAACTATATAATATCTCTTTCTCGACAGGATCCTATATTAATGTAAATCACTCATGATGTATCGCTTTGCTGTTTATATTTTCGGTTCAGTAGATGCCATGAAGACAAAAATACCACCATTCGATTCAGTGTAACAATATCTTCTCATTCCTAGCGATAGTTTTAGTCAATGGCAACATTATAGCGATTTATGAGCTTTGAAAGTCAAACGAGCTCGTATATGATCAAATTACGCAATATTTATAACAAATTATAATTATAAACAGACCTTTCGCCGAACATATCTTCGGTCCCTAGAGATATATGCTCATTCTGATAGTCTTGATGAATTAGGCATATAAAATATCATGTACAATGTTATTTTCAAGTTTCTATCTTGAAAGTGTGACTTTTAGTGGCGAATTTTACATTTCTGGTCCAAATTTGCGATAATCCCAACCGGAAGTACGGCAGAAAAATGTCAAAACAATGCTACGCATGCACGGCGTGACTCAGAAAATGCCAGAAATGGATTCTACAGGTCAAAGTACACCTAAACGAGTGAGTTTGACGTCATCCCGGCTAAAGGAGCTCCTTATTGGCCAAGTATTACGCAATACACGCGCATGCGAGTAAAACCCGTTATTTGAAAAATTCAAAATAATATTTCTACTCGCCATATTCATACGAAACTTTCTACACGAAAGCGCTTGAATACAAAGAGTATTTTACACATATAGCCTTCCAGAAAATAACGAAAAGTTTAGAAGATATTCATCTTTTACACTTTTTCTCGTTTGAATGTTTGACAAAGCGATGAGTATAAGTATATGACTGTTTCTGTTTGGGTAATATTTTGACGGCACTTGAATCCCCGTACGAAAGGTTATTTTATGAGGATTACAATGGTGGGTTTTGTTTTAAAGGGGGGTAAATACCCGCCGCGATATTTACATTAGAAAAATTGAACCGTAATGTAATGCGAAACCACTTGTCGAGAACTACAAAATCAAGCTAAAATAATTAAGGTGGCTCAATACAGTTTTTAAGAAAAATAAAAAATTCACGATTTAAATGCGTATTTTTGGACAATTATTACTTGTTGATAAACAAGAAGTACCTTACCTATATAAAACAACATCGTAAGAATTTGGATTTTTTGCACAAACGTTACGCCACTGCCATTGCTATGGCAACAATGACGTTTCAAGATGCTGGATATTTTGGCTTTAAAGTAATTTAACTCGTAAACGACATCGCTGACCCCCAAAATTAAAATTAAATTTGGGGGTCACCGATAAAAATTTAACGCCTCATAACTTTTTTCGAGTGAGGGCATCATATCTAATCAGAATTCTTTATCTTTAGCTTGGTCAGGCAGCTATACATCGGCTCCAGCATCCTTTTTATTCTCTCTTCGCAATAATGATGATCTCCCGCCTTTCAAGTGTCCGCTAAAAAATGCGAATGACGGGTATGCGATATACCGTAAAAAGCAAAATGGTCCAACTTTTGGTCGTGGTCATGACTTGTACATTTCCCACTTGTCGCATTGGAATGGCGACTCCAAAGCAGATATTGGCTTGACCTACGAAGCTCCCCACGGATATACTAATGGCCATACCAACACAAGATCCCTTCTTGCAGGGAAAGTATTGTTCTCTCCAAGCCAAGTTGAAGTGTTATATCTAAATTGAAAGTATGCATAATACTTTAACTCAAAGTAACAACTCTTAGAAACAAGTCACCTTGTACCGTAAATTATAACTAATAAACACCGACCCAGTTAATACATAGGGTGTCTCCCAAAAATGGAGATCTTTAGAAATTTACCTTATTGCTATGATTTGAATGCCTGCATGAGTACTATACTAAACCCATGGGTGAGTATACGTAAACACAACTGAATCGAATTTTATGCATGTACTTTGAGTTTGCTCTGTGGTCAGGTGAACCATGTTTGTTCGAACTGATAGTATGACTAATTTGTAATTTGACTCTTTTTGTGTAGTTATTCTCGTTTCTGCTACACTAGAAGCTATTCTAAATTCTCAAGAGCAGAAAATCTTGTGCTTAATTAACAAGGAAAATATTTTAATTTCAAAAGTTCTCCTTTTTTAATCCCTGAGCCAACGGCACGGAGCGCTGTTTCGAGCGCTAGCCCGGGGCGAGGGTATGCTAATTCCGCCCGGCTAATTATACCCGATATGTGAAAACCACAGAATAACGATCAGTAACAGAGGGGCCACTCAGCAGTGCACCATGTCCTCGTTTTTTTTATTCGAAAATATGCAGTTTACTGGCTAGAAGGCGAAGCAGCCAGCCAGTACAATTCTTTACCACGCCGCATGTGAAAAGCGAGATTCCGGCTTTTTCGTCTGATTGGCCGATTAGACGAAACATTTTTTAATCTGTCATTTGATTGATTGGTGCTAATTAGATTATACTATTGATTTTATAGTGATCACAGCTATAATTAGATTATTGCTGTCGTTATGTGTAATTTTAAATTTCCGATACTGCGACATTTTGATTAGATACCAAATATAAACATTGCTGTGGGTGGAAAGCGATCGGATTACGGTTTGTTTCAGGCTCTATTTGTAAAATAGAGGCTGATCTCTGGTTATAATTTAGCACAAGATTCAATGTTCCTGGAAATTTAAAATAGCTTCTAATCGTATGAAATAGCATAACTGCATAAAAATTATCAAACCAATTTAAAGTTTTAAAATAAGTTTGTCATGCATAAAATTCATTTCTACTCTGTTTTGCACATCCGTGGTTGCAGCCTGATGCTATGCATTCAAATTTCAACAATAGCTTAAGTTTTTTATGCACCTTATACTGTATATTTGATACCAGACGCTGTTTGAATAAGTAATAATTAGCTACAACGAAAGATTTTAAAGATAATTTATTTGAAGATAATTTTCAAAAGTTGTGCATGTTTAAACTGGAAAAAGGTCATAAATATAAGTGGAGTATAGAATGGTTTTGATTGATGCTGTTCAGTTCTGATATATTTAGAATGGTTAGTTTGATTGGGTTTTGAATCAAATTTATGTATTGTGCAATTAGTTTAAAAGAAGATTGGTGTATAAACATTAGGTAAATGTAATAGAACCGTGCATTTATTATTATTTGTATGTATTATAATATATCTCAACTTGCGCTTTACACTCGCACGAATAGACAAACATGTAGTATTTAATCATTGTATATATTTAAATGTTAAATAAATCGGTTAATGTAAATGTGTCAGTTGGTTCACATGTTTTTGACTCATGGATGTTGCTTCGCAACTCTCCTAACCTAACCTAACCTAACCTAACCTAACCTAACCTAACCTAACCTAACCTAACCTAACCTAACCTAACTCTACTCCAAATTTGATTCTAAACCAATCTTGAAGAAAAAAGTTTTGACATAATGTCATTCTGAGATCAGCGAAATAGTTAATGCCACTGTTTTTGCCTGCGAATAGGACCTTTCAGAATCGGAAGTTGGGATGGAGCCATGCACTGAGGTGTATAATAACTGGAGGACCTGCTCCTATAAATCGTTCAGTCAACGACAAAATGACGCCATTTCCATGACTGCTGATCCCTAAATTCATGGTATATGCCACTGAACATGGCTAAATTATGATCCCGCCACATGCAGTTTTTACACTTCCCATGGTTTTTATAAAATATTTCGGCTTTTTGCAGTGAATCCTTTGTTTTGATATTTTCGACATATTTTTTCGACTGTTGACTATTTGTTCAAAGATGTGGAAACAGTACACGTTAATTCTCGTCCCTGGAGCGTGAAAGATAACAAACAACTATTACTACACATTTCACTGATATGTGCATTTCGCATTTCGACGGTCGACGTTTGACGCAGGCATGGTTACAAAATTTGGCGCCTTTATAATTGTCTTGAATGACAGAAGTATTGATGAAAACTTGAAAAGGCGCCAAATTTTGTAACCAAGCCTGCGTCGAACGTCGACCGTCGAACGCCGTTCGGAAGCGAGAAAAAATGCGGAATGCACATATCAGTGAAATAGGAAATAGGAAAACCTCGCGTAATGGGTGCAAAAACGATACTTTAAGGCAGAGCAAACAGCCGTACGTATTATTATAAACAGACTATAAACATGCAGGTGTTAAAATTTTTAAAATTGGGGAATAAATGATAGAATGTACTCCATTTTTTAGAAAATAATCCAAGAGTACTTATAATGTGGTTGTAGATGAACCTTTCAACTTTATAATCTTGAATGATTTCATCCCTCAATCCCAAGGAATGATTGAGCATGTATATGATGAAGACATGAAACTCTGATATACAAGTATTTAAGAGGGAATTCAGGTTTGATAGAGTCGGCAAAGGGTTTTGTTTACATGTGCTTGTGGTGAACTGGTGCAGGACAAAGCTCAGATGATCTGAGAATGCATGTTTTCCCCTGGATTGTATAATTTGTGTGCTCCCTGATATTGCTTTTTTGCATTGTCTTACAAAGGCCATGCATAAATTTGTTTGCCCCATCCCTTTCAGTTAGCGCCAACACTGTCCCCTTGACAAGTAAATTTGTCTGACGTTAGACAGATTAAAATAATAAAGTAGGGCGCCATGTGACTCAATGGGTTAATTGACTTCAGTGCTGCCATATTTCTGGTGTCCCTGAGATAAGAGTTGTTAAAGGGTATGGGCAATGAAAATTTCTTCATCTATTTTATTGCTTCATCTGAAAGAGCATGAAAAAATAAGCCAATTGGCCGTTTACTGCTCTATTCTATCTCATCCGGTTCCGAAGTTATACGCAAAAATGTGCAAAATATAAATTGCTGATTCAGCACAATGTGTGACGTCATAAGCTGGGTAAGTATGTTTATTGAATAGTAAACTAAAGCATAGCTGAGTTATTATTGGCTCAAATCGAATGAAATTTTGCATACAGATAGTACATGATGAGACGCATGGGAAAATACTTCTAATTTCGTTGTCAAGGCAACACAGTCGTTCCCAGGCCCCTTGTGCCAATAGAGCAGTAAACGGCCAATCGGCTTATTTTTTCATGCTCTTTCAGATGAAGCAATAAAATAGATGAAGCAATTTTCATTGCCCATACCCTTTAATGCACTATCTAGCCCAGTAAGCAAGACCTCACTGTTTGGTTATTTTAACAGTGGAAATTTCTTTCAGTATGTATGGACAAACTGCATGATTTCCAGATCTCACTTGAACAAGGCAAAATCTCAGTTATAACGGGTAGATATTTTATGACTATAACCACTATCTGGACTGGTCAGGATAAAGTCAAAACAACAAAATTGCTCGTGAAAATATTGTCAAAACAATAGAATTGTGCTGTTAAGGAAATATTATTCTGCCAACCGGACTAGCCTGGCTTCCAAATTGATAGCCCCTAAGGGAAAGCGATACATTTATTATGCCGAGGGGGGCGTGGGGGGGGGGATAAAGATGTTAAGAGGGGCACCGAAATATTTTCTGGCATTAAAGGGGGGCTCTGAAAGTTCTCGATATACTAGCCCGCGTGCAGGCCCAAGGGATGAATAGTGGGCCTGCAAGCAAGGCCCTGTATTTTGTAAACCGTCTCTTTTCATAACACGCCCCATTCGTGCGTCAATTGTCAAAAAAGAACAAATGACAGCACCCAAATATTTTAAACAAACAAACTCGCATTAAAATGTTGCGGAGTTTTCTCTGCTTATTCAGAACATATAAACAATGTGTAAGTGGCCGCGTTTTAACTCCAAGAAAACAAGCAAAACAGTCAGTAATTGCCAAATTTGCAAGTGCTCATTTTCAACTAAAATCGAAACAGGCAAATTACGACGAATTTGAACAGAAAACCAGTCTCAAACTTCAAATCGTGAGGGAAGTCGTGCGACCATATTAGCATTAATGTGTGCTTTGCTGTCCCCATTGTTATAAATATATTGTCTCACTTATCTGATCATGTGTGCAATTCTTGTTGGCGGCGGAAAGTGCGAAATTTATTTCAGTTATTTCATTTGGTAAAGAACTCTACAAAAGAAGAGAGCGTTCAGAGTGCAGATCGTTTCGTTTCAAACGGCAATTACCGTCTTCTGTTTCGCTCTCTCAGCAAAGCCTTGCAAATCGCAAAGCGTTTCGAATAGGCTTACATGCAACTGCCTCTAAATCTTCACCGCGAAAAGCGCTGTTTTCTTCAGTGCAAGAACAGAGTCAACCAAAAGATAATTTTCTTGAAAAACATATAACGTATCAAGTCTGTTTGAAATTAATGAAACTCAAGTAAAGGTTACTATAGTTTACCGGTTTACCCCAGTCGTAATGTTGCTATTCCAACACTTCACGACAAGCAATCCCCATTGGCATAACGGTAAAAACATATCTTCATTCAAGTAAACAATAAACAGTCGGTTGTTGTTCCACTTTTTAATCGAAAAAAGTGATAAATTTTCGAATTTTAAGCTTATCGAGAGCCTTTGTGATGAATATCTGATCTAATTATAGAATCCAACAGCAAACAGCCAATCAGAATGCCGGGTTTGTGGGCGAACGCAGAAAGTACATAATATAGGGTCTTGCTAGCATGCAGGCCCACTATTCTTCCCTTGGGCCTGCACGCGGGCTATCGATATACTGAAGAGGGGCTATAAACATAAAGTTTTGGTCCAGCAGGGGCCTGGATTGTTCACTCCCAACATATTTAATAGAATAGATGGTTTGGAAACTCATTAGAATAACAATATAACTCATTACCTACAGTATGTTAGTGAATAATAACATTCATAAATCTGATCTTCTACCATGATTTTACCATGACCATGAATCTTCCATGACTATAGAACATAACCTTCTTGGAATTTCTACTTTTTGGCGGGGTAAATTACGTCACAAACCTAGCGCCAAAAATTAAAAATAAGCCATTGGTCATTTAACTGAATCCATTTAGTAGAGCAGACTAAGGGTACTTTAATTAATTAAAATTGAAATATAATCTGTTTCTAAAGACCGGTTTACACGACCAGTGTTTTGCCAAATACTTTTGTTCTGTTCACATGGAGAAACGTTATCCCGCTTACCGGCTGTGACATAGCACTGAATATCAATTGAATTGAAAAGTTACTGACACCACAGAAAATTATCCCGCTAAACGGGAAAGTTGTGTTCATATGAGAAAAACATCCCGTGTACCGAGATCTGGCTTGTCAACAAGCCAGATCTCGGTACACGGGAAAACTTTTTATCTTATATGCACGCAGTGTAACTCTTTATATTATTTTCATACCAAAGCGAGATCTCGCTTGTAAACTTGTTGAAAGGTTTTATCGCTAACCAGGATAACTTTTGCCCATATGAAATGGCCCTTAAAGAACTTTTTTAGTATTGATTTACATACATACATAATACTTTATTGTGTCCCTCAAAGAGGCTTTTCAACACTAATTCACATGGAATGGTGATTAAAAAACAAGGTTAAGATTATATATTTAAAAATTTACTAGCAAAAATCTTCTATTATTAAAATAATCCATTACTAAGAATACAGTCTGTCTAACATGTTTTTCTTTAATTTATTCTTAAAACTTCTCAAAAATGGCATTTGTTTAGTGTTATTGTCCAGATCATTCCATAGTTTCGCCCCTCTATAATGAAATATTCTCTGGCCAGTGGTGGTATTATAAATCGGTATTTGGAGGAGCTCTCGGTTACGAGTGTCACATTCATGTACATTTGATCGTTTAATAAATTTATTGCACAAGTAAGGTGGGGCTAAATTGTTAAGTACGTGTACTAGTACATCAAAACTGTATCTCTAAAATGTAAGTGTTCCTTAACTGGAAGCCAATTCGGTTCTCGCAGTTTTGGTGAGATATGATCGAACTTCTTGCTGTTTGTCACGATCCTGCACGCGAAGTTTTGTACGAGTTGTAGCTTGTTAATATTTTTGGGCGAAGTGTTCGACCAAGCAGAGGAGCAATAAAGAAGTTTGTTCATTACCAATGCTGATACCAAGAGGGATATAGTCTCTTTATCAAAACATTTGCTTACTCGGTTGATCTGTGACAATTTGGACATGCAAGAGGAGACTAATTCGGTGATATGGCAATCGTATGACATGTTGGTGTCCCTTATTAATCCTAAATACTTGGCTGAAGGAACTGGCCTGATAGGTTCACCTGGAAAACTTAAGCACATATCTGTGGGGAGATTTTGTAAATGTTGTCGCGTTCCGATAAGTAAATACTTGGTTTTCTCCGGGTTAATTTGGTAAATTCTATTTCTGTCCGACATCTTTATTCTTTAAAATATACCGCCGTAAGGGACCGGTCATAAAGTAACTGCTAGGGTGGGCTGGAGGTAAACTACAAGTGTTGCCAATAAGTTTGGTGACCCATCTTAGGATGTAGATACAAATTTCAAAGCCCATCCAATCTTACCAAATTTATTTCATGACCCACCCACCCAATCTAAATTGGGAAAATACACTTTTATCCCCGAGCCGACGGCGCGAAGCGCCGTGCGAGGGTACTAATTCCCCCCGGCTATTTACACCTGAAGAAACGAAAGCATTAGCGAAGTCTAAAGTTCATCAATCATCGTGGGCGCTGACCAACGAACGACAATCTTGAGTGGGTGGTCATCCTCACTTATCTCAAAAATATGGCAAGCAAGATTTCAATTTTAAAAGACATATATTTGGAAAATCGTTTCATATACAACAAGCTTGAAGCAATTTTGTTTGAAGAAATGAGAAGAATTGGTTTACTACGGGAAATCGGGAAATCTACAGCAAGTTTGCTTTGAATATTTTTAAAATGTTACGAATTTTGTTGCTTTAACTTTTTACGTAATAAAAAACATGAACTATAGAAGCTCTAAGTTTCATAAATTACCGTTTAATTTGAGAAAAAAATCTTAAAATGTAAAGGCGAACAAATTGATTTGAAGACTGAACTGAAATTACCTAACAATTTTATTTTATTTGTATTAAACTTATCATGTTTTGTTAAGTAAAAACAGTTTATCGGCAAAATGTAGGTTTACTTGAATGAACATTACAAAACATTTTACGAAGCGTTTCAAGTTAAATTTTACATTAAATCAAAGCTCACAAAATGCAAAATAATATACCTACAGTATCTATGTCGGAAATTTATTGTTGTATAGTTAAAAGTACGAATCTTTCAACTATTTTGCAGTCTTGTACAAAATATATGAAAATAAAAATTTAAGAATATCGTGTTGTCATGGCAACACTTGAGCGCGAGCCTGCGTTCAGTGCTGGTCATTTCTGAATACTTCATGTTTAATGTATGGAAATATTGGCGAGGTGTTACTGCATGCATGTATTTCTAGTAATGAAATAAACTTGCAGGTATGAACATATATCAATACAGTGCCTGTGTATATCTTTATTTTGTATCTGCGAAGCAGATTACTATTGACGTTACCCATAGCCATAGCCATAGCCATTCAGCGAAAAGCTTATATAGTTAAGCCAATCAGCGATTAGCTTACATCAATTGTTTACATCGTGCTCGCACCTAACCTGCGAACAGACGTAGTTTGGCCTCTTGTAAGTCGTGTTACTCTTTGCCATATTTTGGCTTAAAAAATATCTTGATATTATCTTGAATTGGCTGTCTTGTTTTCACCATTCTACTTGTGATATTATTCCGAAGTTATCTATCATATCAACATGGAAACTTATCCTCATCTGGTAAGTAGTCAAATACCACATATTCTATTTTTTCATTTATACAGTATAAAAACAATCATTGTGTAGTATTTTAGATGTATTAAAACAGTCAAAACTCTGGCTGCAGGCATTATATTGCCAATTAACAATATCACAAGAAACTAAGGTTCTCAGGAGATATCGAATTAAATCGTGGTCCTGTATTTCTGTAACTCCATTGAAAACAACAGTCCAAATAAGTTGTCATCAAATGTAGTGTTATTATAATAAAGGTAAAGATGTCATCAGTTAAAATTATACTATACATTTTAGTTTTACATATTAGCGTTAATTAAACATTACATTGTCATTTTGCTTTCTAATATAAATGTTTTTGTTTAGAGATTAATACAAGAATGATGAATGCATGTACTGATCTACTGGATGTTGGCTGGATAATTTTGTCAGAACAACCCACTTGCAAGACAATCTTACCTAAATTTATTAGTATGGAAAGTAACTTAACAGCTACAATAATCATATATTATATGGATGGATCAGATCAATGGCGCACAATGTACAAAACTAAACTTGTGATACCTTCTACTCAAACATATATTCTCCCACAACACAAATTGTTTTTGTGTGGATATGCTGAGTTAAACCGAACAGTGTGGTTATGCTGAATTAAACCGAACAGTATATCATTAACTGTGCACAGGATTGGAATTGAATTATATACTTCATTCCTGACCTTCAAAACATTCTCTACTATTCAGTGGTCTTCGATATATGATTGACTCTTTGCTACAGCAATGCATGTTCCTCGATTAGTTTGTGCATGTTACTTGACAGTTAACATTGGCAAGTGTAAACAACAAGTGACAGAACTTTTGCATCATATATGATTACATTAAAGTTTTGAAAATTCGATGAGTATGGCGGATTGACAAGTGACAGTTTACTAAATAGCTGGCTGTTTAGATACTTCGAATTATTTATTGTTTGCATGAATTTTTTATTCCCTGACTGCATAATTATCTGTTACAAGCATAATTAATCACATTATAAAATTTGTTAAATTTTCTTGGTGGTGGTGGGGGATTGGGAGTTGCCCTACTGCCCTCCGTGCAGTGTACAGCCCTGTTAGATCTGTATTATGTTTGACTTTAAAATCTTATTTGCTATTATATTTATCATAATAAGTGATGAAGTTAGATATGGGTTTTTGTTTGGTGGCCCAACCGTGGACATGCAAAATAATTGGTGGCCCATCGAAACTGCCCAAAGATTTTCCATGGCCCATCCCAAATCACTCCGGCCCACCCCAGCAGTTACTTTATGACCGGTCCCTAAACGGAAAGTATAGGTGCCGTTTTCCGATGGGCACGGTGCTTATTATAAAAGTGTGTCTACAAAAAGTTGTTGTGTAAACGAGTAAATAGCAAAGCCCACTTCGCTATTTACTCGTTTACACGACAACTTTTTGGCACGGTGCCAATTTTAAGGGTTGCCGTCCCCAAAACGCTTGTCGTGTGCGTGACAAACGCGTGCCTTAAATATAGCGATACAAATGTCGAAAAAAACGCCATATTGTTACCAAAAAAAGAACAAAATGACAGATTTTTAGCAATTTAAGTCATTATATCTTCGCATAGAATGGTTGTACCGACCGGGGGGTGGGGGGGAAGAGGGGTGGGAGGGGATGTAAGACTCCCCCTACTGTGAAATTCAGGCAAAAATCATGTAAAATTCAAATAAAATTTTGACATTTTCAGGTACAATTTGTGTAATAAAGTAATTATTTTTTTGTGAAATGAGAACCATTTTTGTAAAATACAGTCAATTTACATGGAATCCGAATTTGCTTTAGAAAATGCCAGAAATTCAGTCCTAGAGCATATAAAAATGTAAACATTTTCTGTTGGAGGACCCCAGACCCCCCTTTTCTCCCAAAACTTAGTATAGTATAACTTAGTATTCCAAAAAATCTTTTTTATAATTATTACACTTCACGTAAATTTTTAAAATTGAAATTCAAACTTCACGTAAAATCCTCCGACATGCCCACTCCCCAAACTTCAGATGCTTAGCTACGTCCCTGATGGTTGTATTTCGAAACCGTTTTCAATTTTAAGATATTTTTAGCATGCTCTTCTAAATAGATACATGAAATCACCTATACCTTATTTTTATCTTTTTGGCGCCAGGTTTGTGAAGTAATTTACCCGCCAAAATGTATCAGTTCCAAACACAAAAAAAGCATACGATTTGTAAGAATGATATTTTCATGGGATATTTAGTACAAACGGGATGAAAATTAAAGAAATTGAAACATACTGGAAATCTTGCATGCATTTTTGAGAAGCATGCAAAAAAATTTGCAACAGATTCCAGGAGATATATACGTTGGGTGCGGCGAGGTTGTCTAAGGTTCCAGCACATTACCCTGATCCAGGAAATCCCAGCCACTACATGAACATGTTCAAGACTCCGACTACGCTGAATGACGGACAACAACAATCTGGCGATAATTTCGCTCAGTAGTGATACCCCACCCTAGGGACGGAAGTAATTAGTGTGCAAGATTTGGCGGCGGTTCGACCCCAGTACGGTAGAAAATATTTTGTCTTACAACCATGTAGCACGTTGTGAGTCCCAATGCTGCTCTTATTTTCAACACGCAATCGAAATTCGTTTTAATTATTTTAATGAATTTTATAACTCTTAAAGGAGCCGTTTTTAGCAGTAAGTTTCAAAGCAGAAATAACAAATCGCGACATATTTTAAACAGAACTAAACAGTTGCCAAGTTAACATGGTTGTCAACGTCGTTGTTATGGCCAATATTTGCATGTTGTTCAACATTATTTAGCAAACCTCCAACATACATATATACCTGCCTCGTACCCAGGTGCTCTGGATTGTTTACGTAATTAAGAGCACGTGGGACGGCACGCGAGAAAGAAAAACGAAAAATTCGGCGGGAAGCGCCTGGTAGAACTCGCATTCAAAATGGCGGGACATTGTTCTGCAAGTGTCCTGTATCATTTATATTATCATTGAGTGCAATATTTAACTTAAACTTTTAATAGTTTGCCTTGTTCATACTATTTTTATAATATTAACTATGCAGTCACTACAGTGGCCAGATTTTGCTGTTTTTGTTCAATATCACGCATTGTATTTATCGTATTCACCTCAAAATTTGTGATTGGGATACAAAGTTTGGTTTATTTGTCAAGATTTATCAAGTATAATTTAAAGCCATATGGTTCATATGGTTCGAATATAGCCATAAAGATATAGGTTTTGTCTATATTTTCATTTTGGCCTTGGATATATCGCTTTCTATTACTTGCCAATTCATGTTTTGTGTGCAAGTCACTAATTATTTTGACTCTGGATATATTTCTCGTCATTTTAATCATTCTCTTCATGTTTTAAATCCAGTATAATAAACGTTAACGACTGTACTACACTCTACAAGATGACACGAATATCTATTGTTGTGACTGTTTACAAATATAAAGTGTTTGCCGCCGCCTAGGCCTCCGCGTTCTTTGAGTCTCTTGAGCTGTATTATCTTATTGAAAGATTAATCAACATCACACAGTTTTCAATGAAAAGTCGTATTTCAAACCGCCAAAAATCCACTTGATCGAGTCCGCTCCAGAAATCGATATTCGCTCCGATCCAGAAATCGACACAGATTATACCAGGCCTCACCACGAAATCGATCAAATTAATATGTCCACGCGGCCCACGCAAAGGCTGCGCAAGCAATAGACCAACACACAGCGCCTGAGTACGAGGATGCACATATACCGTTACAAGATGACCGAGTCAGATCATAAGAAAGCCGCTTATCAGGAATACTTGAAGGAAAAAACGTTTAGAACGGTGGTAATATATTTTGCCATAAAAATAGATCTTTTTATTAAATATGCGGTCGTTATATACATTGCTATGTGTTGCCTGTCATTAGCGACGCTTGGGAGCATGACTGTAATAAAGTGCAACATATTTGTACACAAATCAGGCTGGCGGGTTAGGCAAATTGCGTGGGTGGGAAAGTGCGGGCTTTTCAGGCAAAAGCTTGCACAAGATTTCAGTTTTAAAATACATTTATTACTTCAAAACCTTTTACAAAATTTAGGACTGTCTACTAGAGCATAACGTTCTGATGTTTTTGTTATTTTTAAAGAGTTTTCGTACTCTTGTCTGTCTTCAGGTGATAATCTTGCAACATCTTCACGCATCATTGGAATATATTTCGGTCTCTAGCGAAGTAATCTTTGTTCGTAGCCTTCTCTTTGTTCGGGGTTCATCATTGCCAAATCTTGGGACCTCCAATCTGTAGAGTCTACCCAATTGTGAAAAAAGTTGTGCTTGAGTTTTGGTCGTTCCCTTTCTGTTGGTGGTGGCGTAAAGAAATTAGGTTTAGGAGTAGCAGGCACTTGTGGTCGTATTTCCGCTGGTACAGGAGTAGGAGATATTTGTAGTGGTATCTCAGCAGATACGGGAGTACAAGATACTAATGGAGTTCTCTGAAAATAGAGCTTGAGCCGGGACATTTATCTTATTTTTGAAAGTCAGAAACCGATTAAGTTGATCAGAGTATAATTAGCTTTATTCCGCCACAAAACGTTGTGGTGCATCCATGATCTCTTGCTTTCGCTGTTCAGCGTCATACATTGCATTTACAAGTGGTGGTTGTCGATATTACTGTTTGTGTAAAAACATTGGAATCTCGCAGGGAGGTATATTCGTCTTAAGTCGTTGTTGATCGTCTGTTGTTGGCTTTAAATCCAACATCAAATACTCATGAGGTTGACTTGTGGCATCTTCCTAACTCCTTATAAACTCCTCATAAATTCCGTTTATAGGAACGTCCAAGTAATCTCCGTTGTCGATATCTTCGGTAATGCCTTTATTGAACTCGATTTCAGGAATCGTCCTCAACATAACAAAATACGATGGTTGCCATTGACCACAGCACCAAATAATATGTTGAGGAGGTGGACTTATAGTTTTCTGTGCATTCTCCATGAGTGATTTCACCCATACAGTCTTGCCTCTTTATGTACACCCAGCTACGATGCATGTGAAAGGATGCTTCATAACACTGGACCCTTTGACAACAACACTGGATTGGAATGGAGTACCAGTTCCGTGAGCTGTGTTTTGGTGACGTGAACAGTTACTTGAAGTCGAAAATGATTTGTTACAAACTGTGCAAGAATGAGACATGTTCACTGCTCTGTGACGAAACGTCGAATGAAATTATCTTTAAGATGGTCGACTATTTATATCTGCTCGTGATTATTCTTAGAATTAAATTATTCAATCTAGGATTCAATGATTCAGATAGATAGATAGACAGATAGATGATTTATTCAGTTTTAAAAGACTTTACAGCTGATAATGGCTGAATTGTGTTAAAACTTTACAATTATAAAAATTTAAGAAACCTAATGATTAAAAATATTTACAATTACTAACAATAAAAGAATTCATAAACCGATCAGTTTTGGCCCTTGGAACGTTAAGTTGCCTTTTACGTCTCAGTTGGTATGAACAGTTATTTTCAGATGGTAGTAGAGGTCTGAGTTTGTGGGATTGATCTCGAGTGATCTCATTAAACAGTTTGCACGTCAAGAGCTGCCTGCGTTCGAAGAGGCGAGGCAGACCGCTTTCTTCGAGGGAATCAGTGTAAGGCATCCAAGGGTAGATTATTCTTAGAGCTCTCTTCTGCAGCCTTTCAATGTCGTCTGATAGGTACTTGGGTAGCGAGTTGTGATAAACTGGGCATGCATATTCAAAGATCGGGCGAATACAGGTAGTATAAAATTTCAGAAGTTCCTTAGTTGGAATGGCTGCTCTTTTGAGTTGTCTCAAGAAATAGAAACGAGGTGCAGCCTTCTTGGTTGTTTCTGATACATGGAAGTTCCATTTTAAGTCGCTCGATATATTCAGGCCCAGCAGCTTTGCGTGTTGAACAATCTCCAGTGGCTTTTCATTGACCATCACCGAATCGAATTGGGGATTGGTCCTAGCAAATGAGATCCTGAGCTCTTTACATTTTGCCTCGTTCATTTGGAACTTGTTAGCATGAGCCTTATCTGAGAACTCAGTCACTGCATTTTGGATCGTGCTCGCATTGCCTCTCTCCACACACTCGGACATAGTGGTGTCGTCCACAAACTTCCACATATCAGTGTTAGCGATGTCAATGTCATCGATCATTAGTAGAAAAAGCCACGGCCCCAACTTGGTCCCCTGTGGAACACCTGCTGGAATATCCCTCCATTCTGATTTGCAGTCATCCGCCAATTTGACTCGCTGTTTACGGTGTTTAAGGAAGTCTATGATCCAACATTCGACCTTATGAGGGATATTTAAGGTCGCGAGTTTCGTGGCAAGAATATTATGATCGATGAGATCAAAAGCCTTGCGAAAATCGAAGAGGACAACTCTTGTAGTGGCGCCATTTCCGTCAGTATCTTTTGTCCATTTATGGAACATGGTGATAAGAGCAAATGTTGTGGAGGACTTGGGGATGGCGCCGAATTGGTTTTTCTTGATCTTGGCCAAAATCGCTGGTTTCACATGTTCCTCGACGACAAATTCTTCTGCAATTTTTGACATAATTGGTGTCAGTGAAATTGGACGCAGGTCTTTGTTTATGTCCTTTGGTGGGTTTTTCTTTGGGATTGGCACTATGTCAGCTGTTTTCCAGGAAGGAGGGAGGCAGCCTTCGCGATAGGAGCTGTTAAGGATGTCTGAAACAGGGTTAGCCAATAGATCAGCGTTCTCTTTGAGTAACCAGGCCGGGATATTATCAGGGCCTTGTGCTTTGCTGGAGTTCAAACTCGATAATTTCTTATAAACTGAGTAGGATGAAACTATCAGTGACGTCACCACAGGGTCATTAACCGGGCCTTGTACTGGCTGGAAGTTGGATAGAAGTGGCACGAAGTCGCGCATTGGAGATAGAAAGGCATCGTTGATGTTATTCGCCAGTTCTAACATGTCGTGTGCTCCTAGCTGATGTAGCAACTTGGTGGAATCGTCCCGCCTTTCCGAGGCAGATGTCATGCCGCTTAGCTTTTTAACCTCCTTCCACCATAGGGAAGGCTTGCACTCATTCAAATGACTGACCTTAGCTTTATAGTACTTTTCCCGGCAAATCTTTCGTTCTCGGTTAACTCGGTTTCTCAGAAGTCGAAAGGTGACCATATTACTATTTGCTAATGCGCACTGGCGTCTTTTAATAAGGTTCTTAAGTGTTGGGTTCATCCAGGGTGGTTCGCTTGAATGGATGGTTTTGGATCGTAGAGGAAGAACTGAGTCTAATCCCGTCTTTATAATAGTATCAAGTAGTGAGACTTTCTCCGTGCAGGTCTCCACAGTCCCGAGGAGGCTTGGTACGTCGACTTGTTGGAGGTACAACCGCATAGCGAAGCGGCTGCTTGGACGCAGATCTCTTTTTTTGACAGTTATCTGCCCTCTTGGAAGTTGGACACGTTGTTTTGGTTGGACTTCAACAGTTGCGTGATCAGATAGACCGAAGTTGGGACGCTTTACTGGTGTATTGTAGAAATTCTGAAGGTTAGTTAGAATTAAGTCCAGTTTGTTGGAACCTCTGGTTGCAAACGGCACGATTTGTTTCAGGTTAAAGATATGGTTTAGTTTATTAATGACATGTCTAAGATGATTGAAATCGCCGAGCATAATTACTCCACAGTTGGCGTACTGGGATTCAATTAATGTGAGTTTTTCAATCAAATAATTAAGCATGGATGCATTGTCTGCGCGAGGCGGATGGTAAAGCACTCCCACAACAATAGTGCTAATTCCTCTTGGGAGACGAGTTGGCTGGATTTTAACCCAAAGAACTTCAAAAACTGGGTCAAGTAAGTCGTGAAGGACGGAATATTTGATGGAATTCATGATGTACATACACACACCGCCGTGATCGGCCGACCTCCTATCAAGACGAATCAGATTATAGCCATTGATAGCGACCACAGTGTCTTGAATGTGGTCTTTAAGCCATGTCTCAGTCAAACAAGCAAGATCTAAATTTGCATTGCTAATACAGTGTTGAACTTCGTCTATTTTTGGTGCCAAAGATTGAACATTAGAGAGCAAAAAGCTTGGCACAAATACTCTTTCTGACCCTTTCCTCCTACTGATCTCATTTGACTTTGTCATTGGGGTAATGTTAATACAGTTTACTGGGTTGTGGCACCTTAGTATACTTGGAAAGGACGATGTTGTTGTCGCACGGTTGAGCGCTCCCGGTTGAATTGATCTTATTGTGTAGCGACGTTGAGTTTCCCTCAATTTTACCAATTTTTCAGCACGCCTTCCGCGATATAATGGCCAAATCTTTTTGAAAGGGTCCCAGTGAAGGCAACTCGCTCGATTGTTTGCCATGATGCGTTGAAAGAACCCAGAAATATTAAAAAGTTCTAAGAGCTATTTTGAGTGCAGCCATTAGCGGCGCATACAATAATACTTTCTATACAATAATACTTTCATTCTTAGGATTCAATGATTCAATCTTAGGATTCAATGATTCAATCTTAGGATTCAATGATTCAGTCTTAGGATTCAATTATTCAATCTTAGGATTCAACGATTCAATCTTAGGATTCAATGATTCGATCTTAGGATTCAATAATTTAAATTTTGGATTCAATGATTCAATCTTAGGATTCAATGATTCAGTCTTAGCATTCAATGATTCAATCTTAGGATTCAATGATTCAATCTTAGGATTCAATGATTCACTCTTAGGATTCAATTATTCAATCTTAGGATTCAATCATTTAATCCTAGGATTCAACGATTCAATTTTAGGATTCAAGGCAACCGTCGTATTTTGATATGTTGAAGACGATTCCTGAAATCGAGTTCAATAAAGGCATTCCCAAATATATCGACAAAAGGGATTAGTTGGACATATCTCAACGGAATTTGATCGTACTGGACAATCTTATGGCGCATCCGGCAGAGATATGATAAACGTATAGCTGATCTTTTTACTAAAGGAAGCTATCACCGAAATTTATCCATCGTCTACATTGTTCAAAATATATTTCATCGGGGCAAAGAGATGAGAAATATCAGCCTTAATGCTCATTATATTGTGTTGTTCAAGTCACCAAGAGATAAACAGCAAATTTCTATGCTGGCAAGGCAAATAAATCCTGGTAAAGTGCAAAACTTTATGAGGATTTATGAAGATGCCACGAGCGAGCCGTCCTCATGGGTACTTGATGTTGGATTTAAAGCCAACAACAGACAATCAAGAACGACTCAAGACTAACATACTTCCCGGCGAAATTGCAAAGTCTATACAAAAGCAGTCGTATCGTCAACCACCACTTGTAAATGCAATCTATGATGCCGAACAGCGAATAAAGGAAATTTTTAAGAGAAGCACCATTATATGCATGCACCACAGCCTAGCGCAGTGGAAAAAAGCAAATTATATTCTGATTAGCTGAACCGGTTTCTCATATTCAAAAATAAGATGGATGTCCCGGCTCACTATTACGAATCCCCTGTTCAGAGAGCTCCACTAGTATCTGCTACTTTCTCTGCTGAGATACCACCGCAAGTGCCTGCTACTCCTAAACCTAATTCCCTTACGCCACCACCAACAGAAGAGGAGCGACCAAAACTCAAGCGCAACTTTTTTCACAATTGGGTAGACTCTACAGATTGGAGGCTCCAAGGTTTAGCAATGATGACCCCAGGGCCGTAGCTGGACGATAATTGGTGGTGTATATTCATATATTCGTGTTCTGCCCGACGGACTTCTTTTCAAATCGATTGTTTTTATGGTATGTAAGCATGAATATATGAATATACCCACCCCCCAATTATCGTGTCTATAGCTACGGCCCTGGATGACCCCTGAGCAAAGAGAAGGTTACGAAACAAAGATTACTTCGAGAGAGACCACAATTTATTTCAATGAAGCCGCAACCTCCTCCGCAGGCCATTCAGCCCGTAATGAGTATGTCCGTTCGCAGGTTGAAATTTAAAATTTGAGACGAAGGCTTGCGTAACTTTAAGGCCTGCTGAATAACATGTCGATTACTTGGCTTATAGTGTCGATACTCGGTTGGATCAAATTTCTTCAAAAATATAGACATCGTCTGCCAATCTTTAGTAATCCCGTTTTGCGAGTATTTCCTAAATACATCTTGGAAGTTATGGCTGATAAAAGCGACGAGGAGATTCAAATAATGGAGGGTTTTACAAGCGCAAGCGATAGTGATAATAGAGGTTGTGAATCTGTCATTTGGCCAAATGGGATGTTTTGACTATATATATAAACACGCATTTAAATAGTTACACTGTATAAAAGACAAATATAAATGGAATAAATTTCGTGGATAAACGGCCGCATGCCTGATATGACGTGTTTTACACATAAAAGCGCTGCATGTTTGTAATATGCAAATTATAAACTGATATTTTATCTGCTTATCTTTATAAATCATTGTATATGCTTGTTTGTTCAGTGTTCACTGTTTTTATATATATTGCGGATACAAAAACGGTCTATATCAGAAGTAGTTAAAGACTTTAATAATAATATTTAATCAAAAACTTTTTTGAAAATAATTTTGAAACAAATGATAGCGATATTACATTTATTAAACGACGTTTCGACATTTTCAAGTTATAGTCACAGAATAGGAAGGTATAGCAGAAGCGTAACTCAAGCAAGTATTTGTCCGCGTTTTTACAAGCGATTCGTCATCAATCACGCCATCCTGGCTAGTACAACCGGCACTTTGTACCTACCAAAAACCTGATAAAAACTTCCGGCTGTACTAGCCAGGATGGCGTGGATTGACGTGAGCGAGTTAAAATTTTCGTGGACGTCAAACAATAAGGAAAACGACTAGAGTTACGCTTCTGCTATAACTTCCTATTCTGTGTTATAGTATTACATATATTGCGTTGATTTTAATTAAACCGTTCGTGTCACGTTAGCAAATTATTGCGTAAGCATGCAAAATTTAAATTTATATGACGTAATAAATTACATAAATTACATTTAAAAGAAAACATAAAGCAGATTAAACATATTTCTGTCTTTCATAAATATATAACATGTACACAAAAAACAACAAACAAACAAACATACTAAACAAAACAAACATAAAGCCCATTAATTATAGGACTAAGTATAAAGTTTTGAACGAATCGAGTCCGATTGAGTGTTCAAGGACGGCGATTGTTCCTTAATATACAACATTTCGTATAGAAGACACTCATACTTTCCTTGGCATTTTCGTAGAATTGAAAAGCAACGTTCAATTCTCGACGCATCCTCTTCGTGATCTTCCCACATATGTTTCCCGATTACCGATCGCTTGTGCTCATCAATGCGCTGTTGTGAGTGCCGACTAGTATATCCAACATAATCTGCATCGCACAGATCATATTTATATCTATACACAACGCGTTGTTGATTTACAATTGGTGGTTTCATCTCATGAACTTTAACTTCTTCTTTGATCTTTCTACTTTTAAATACTGGCTCTAATGCTCTACCAATTACCGTACCAAGGCCTGCGAGTTATCTTCGCACGATATCAGACGACTTCTGATCTTTAAACGGCAGGGCTACGCAAATCACATCTCTTTTCACATACTCAGTTGGGGTCGACCTGTTCATTTCTACGTATTTTTTAGTTACAAACTCAGAGATGATTGAGTCAACGAGTCTGAGAGGATATCGTAGATTGGCAAAAACGCTCTTTAGACGATCACACTCTTCCACAAAGTGTTTCCAGGATGACGATAAACGGAATGCACGGTTTAGCATGGTAG